>KV014876.1:79668-127824 GCA_001598015.1 Dorcoceras hygrometricum
AGATCCGATAGCTATGCATACATCTTGGAGATCAAATAGTGACATCGCGAGTGTAACTAGGTAAACACATTTACCTAAAACACTTATAGTACTCTGGCCAGAGATTTATACACTATTATCCCCTCAGATAGAATAGGATATCCACGCATGTCTGCGAGCGGTGAATCAGATCAAATAGTGACATCGCGAGTGTAACTAGGTAAACACATTTACCTAAAACACTTATAGTACTCTGGCCAGAGATTTATACACTATTATCCCCTCAGATAGAATAGGATATCCACGCATGTCTGCGAGCGGTGAATCCTCGACAACGATGCATCGACTCCTACATGCATCGGGGTCTCACCCAATCCCGCCGCCTAATGACCACAAGTGAGTCGGAAAACGAGTCAAAGTGAGACGCCTATCATGTAGTGTCTCAATGACATTTCGAGTCGTGAGGACTAATCAGTACAACCAAGACCTCGGACTTATCCACTCGACAAATGGTAACCACTTGGAATGTCCGAACGAGGGTAGTTCGATAGATCACCAGGTCACTATCTATCTGCATGCTCAAAACATCACAATGTTACCTACCAATGAAACATGGTACTTCGCATCGCAGATACTAGTCTCGAACTCGGGCGGCCTTATCCTCATTTTGACGGCCCAATCGACTAGGAACATGTTCAGAATACACAGTGACTATTAGATGTGTTTCATGATAGCCGTCATACCCACTATCACATCTAACATACACTTTAGTGTATTCTAGGTCTTTACTCAACGCAGTTGTAAATCATCATACACACAATGAAAGTAAAGAATGCCATATAAGTAAATGCGAATATCATATATAAAGATTGTTTCATACAAGAGTCTATAAACCCACACGCCATAAGTTGGCTAGTTGGGCATCTACTCTAACAATCTCCCAGTTGCCCTAAAGCCAACTACTCATCTGACGCAGTCCCATTGTTTCGAGATGTTTTTCAAACAACGGTCCAGGCAAGGGCTTCGTAAGTGGATCAGCAACGTTGTCCGCAGAGGCGACTCTCTCAACTGCTATGTCACCTCTAGCCAGACCAAGTTAGCCTCAAACCATTTATTTGTATACTCCCCAAACGGTCCTATATGTTTAACCAGCGGTCCTATATGTTTAACCAGCGGTCCTATATATATTTAGGTTCACGTATTTTACACTGATTATTAAAACTTATTTGAAATCAACTTTTACAAATATATTTCTTATTTTACCCTTCTGAATAAATAATTCAATAACATAAAAGGTGTTGGAGCATTTGTTAATCTAGATCTATTTAATATCGAGATAAAATTTGAGATGATTAAAAAGAAGATGTAATTAAATCGTATGATCTCACGCCTCGTGAACTGTTGGTCCCATCAAGTCTCTCGATGCAAACCATTATCCAATCCTTTTTTCATTAAAAACCAACTATTTTTGGAAAATCACAACTAACGGAATTATATACATCAGTCAGCATAGTATTCTTATCTGGAAATCCACTACGTGGCTCACACTCTCAACATTATTCCAATCTAAAAATATAAAATAATTTAGTGGATATTGGCCTCGAACACCTTGGAAGCATCTCTATGTCCAGCAATTGAATATATATAAAGATTTTTTCATGCGGAAACAAGGAAATAGTATTGATGTTGCATCTTATATATATATATATATATATATCTCTCGGGTCATTTAAAAAAGAGGGACCCCTCTTGGTCTTATTTAAAAAGAAGGGAGTTGACTTTTGTTTTTTAAAAGGAAGGGAGTGGGTTTGTTAAGAGGATACTTAAAATTGTTAAAAATAATAATATTTAAACAATTATTTTTATTCGCATTTATGATGTTTCCCACCAACCCACCAACCACCAACGTCGTCCCCTTCATGACCGACCAGACGGAACAGACTTCATTTGCTCTTTTGTTCTGGATTATCCGACATCCTGGGTTCCTTTGTTCTTAGGTTCTCCGACATTATTTTGCTCGCCGAAGGAAAATATTGAATAAAGAGATCAAAATACAGAGTGAGTAGTACTACTGGAGCTCAAGCATTTGCCGATCTTAACCATACTTTGTTTGTTACTGGGTCGCGATCATAATACAGAGTGAGTAGTACTACTGGAGCTCAAGCATTTGCCGATCTTAACCATACTTTGTTTGTTACTGGGTCGCGATCATAATACAGAGTGAGTAGTACTACTGGAGCTCAAGCATTTGCCGATCTTAACCATACTTTGTTTGTTACTGGGTCGCGATCATAATACAGAGTGAGTAGTACTACTGGAGCTCAAGCATTTGCCGATCTTAACCATACTTTGTTTGTTACTGGGTCGCGACCAAGATTTGTGTGGGTCGCGACACATACTTGCTTGTTTGCTACTGGGTCGCGACACACATACTTGTTTGTTTGCTACTGGGTCGCGACGCCATCTAATATGTACTTTAAAAAACTAAAAAAATCTCATTTAATTTTTTCTAAAAATCACTCCAATCTTTAGTTTTTACATAGTCAACCCACCACTAGTATATTTATTCTAATTAAACCCTCTCTACTTTAACTTTGGATAAAAAAATTTATAATACTCAAAACACCCTTTAACTATCCAACTTTATAAAACATTATTCCATACATCTTATTTTCTCATAATAAAAATTTACTACGCTTCGTTTTTTAAAACTATTTCATCATCTGTCTAATTTTTGTACGAGACAAATATACGCATAGGCCATGATCCATCTCGTATTATTATTTATTTATAGATAAACTCCGCAATGTGTTTAAAACAGGGAAATTCGTTTTAAATCTTCACATCATAACTTAATTTTCTTTAGTGTCAGTCAAAATCAGAATTTGTTTGCACTCCCTGATACTAAAAAAAATGTTTTTGTATGCACCAAGTTCACATTTATTTCACGGATAAAAATATGTACAAAGATTAAAAATAGAGATTATTATATGATATTTGAGTATAAATGATTTTTAGATTCAGGACAAAAAATAAGGTTTTAAATATAAAGTTAGAACAATCTTTTCGATCAACATTTGCTACGTATATTTGTATACTCAACTATCGTACTTCAGTACCAAATCTGAAATACTTAATATGCAATTATCATATATAAATATCATATTTAAAAGATTAGTTTTAAACAATGGTACTCAATATATTCAACTTTTATCGGATACAACATATAATCTCGGGAAGTCTAAACATATTTTTTCATAATCTGGGAGTACAAACATATATATTTTTTATAGAAATTGAAAACAAATTTATGTTCAGGCACACGAGCTTTAGCAAATTTAAGCTTTTAAATTCGTCAATCTTGTTGGCATTAATATCTTGCAAGCATTTAGTGTAGAATATATAACCTTATTATATTATATTATGTTATATTCCTCCAACATTTTCCGGTGGTGATTTTTCTGGTAACTTTTAGTTTCCTTGATCATTTTCCGATATAAGAGGTCTCACCTCAGTTCTTTCTAAATTTTGCTGTATTATTTTCTATACACAAAGATGGCAACCTCACTGGCTGAGGAAGTTGTCACTAAGAATCCTTATGAACCGGCGGCGCCACCGGTAGTTGAGAAGTCGAACCCAGGCGTCGAAGACAAACCTGTCATCGAGCCACCTCCCGCCGAAGTTGTTAAGAAGAATCCTGAGGCGGCGGAGCCACCGCTTGCGTCGGTTGCTGAGAAGCCGAGACACGTTGTTGAAGATAAGCCTGTAGTCGCGCCACAAGAGGTTGCTGAGAAGCCGAGCCACGTTGTTGAAGATAAGCCTGTAGTCGCGCCACAAGCGGTGGCTGAGAAGCCGAGCCACGTTGTTGAAGAAAAGCCTGTAGTCGCGCCACCTCCCGCGGAGGCCGCTAAACCTGTTGCAAGTAACGTTGATTTAATAAATCCCTCCTTTTTGTTTTTTTTGTTTTTTGGAATATTTTATGTAGTAAGATTCTCTCGACGAATTAGTTCAGTTGCTTTGCTCCTAGGATGTCCGGAGAAGATCTTCTAAGATGACAGATTGAGTTACAGTGTGTTGGATCTGGTTAATCGACCATTTCTTGTTGAGAAATCTTGTGCTGTTAAAGTATCAATTCATCCAAGTAACAAAAACTAAAAAGTGTTTTTAAAAAACTAGGTTGATTTGGCAACTTTTGTGAAGTTGGAGTAGTTAAATCTTAGAGACTGTATATAAACTTAATGTGGGACGTCGTGTCCAAATTTTTGGTGCAGCAGACGTTCCAGAGCCTGATCCAAAGAAAAGCTCAAAAGGATCCCTTGATAGAGGTGTGTTGTTGTATGATTTGATTTATTCAAGTTTGATGGGGGGAAGATAAATTATTGAAGAAACAAAATTTGTGTGGATGCAGAAGGAATGACTCGTGTCTAAAATATTTTACAGATACTACTCTAGCGAAACTTGAAGGTGACAAGAAGTTGTCGTACATCAAGGCGTGGGAGGACAATGAGAAGAGCAAAGTGGAGAACAGGTAAGGCTCTGAATTCTCCGGATTCTACTTCGAAAAACGATTGATATACATCAAGTTCTACTCTCTTAGTCGAGTTTTACGAAATATTAATGCGTGGCATGTGAATCTGGTGTGATATTATAAGAACTCATGTTGCAACTTATGAAATGAGGGGATGAATCAATTTCGATTCAAGATTTATGATAGTGAAATTCATTTGCATGAACTTTGAGCTGGTTGTGATTTGTGAAGTTGCTTCAGATAAAATAACAGGCATCGGTGAAAACTTAAACCATCTGAATTTGACTTCACAAATTGTGTATTCATAGTTTTGTTGCTACTAAATTTGTTGGCAATCAAGAAAAATTGTGCCTTATTTCTTGGAATTTTTCCATCTAATGCTTATAATAACCTGATGGTGAATTGTGATCACAATTTATTTGATGGAACAGGACTCAAAAGAAGGTTGCAGAGATAGCCGCATGGGAAAACACCAAGAAGGCATCTTTTGATGCCGAACTAAGAAAACTTGAGGTAAAACCACCACCCAAGTTCGATTCGCTTGTTTATATCTTCAGATTTCTCATGTGTTCTATTCCAAATATGTTGGCATTATAGCTATTCATGACCATCACTCGGGTTCCATAAAAACCCGAAGAGAGTTTGAAAGTCGTAGATATCAAATGTGGAACGTAATGAGCTATGCTTGTTTCTCTTTAGGAAAAACTAGAGTCGGAGAAGGCATATTATGCTGAAAGAGTGAAAAACAAGGTGGCACTAATTCACAAGGAGGCAGAAGAGAAGAGAGCCACGATTGAAGCTGCACGTAGAGATGAGATATTCAGGGCCGCGGAGGCGGCTAATACATACCGTACAACCAAGCAGATTCCTAAGAAATCTTTTGGGTGCTTTTAAGGTGAAGATGTCTTCAAATTTAGCAAAGAATGACCCAGAAAGTTTCGAGATTTCGTGTAAATTATGTTGTTCTGATATGATGTTTTTTTTTTTTGGTTCAAGAAGTCATGGGTGTGATCTTGTTGTGTTTCCTCGTGTGTTTATGTATAGATCCGCTTGTGAATATTGTTTTGATGTTTGTAATATGCAACTACAAATCATACGTCGAATTCCATGTGACAAATTGTAGGCTGGTAATAAGCAGAACTAAAGCATTTGTCTCACCCAACACCGGAGCCTCTGTTCTCTTTCTATTGCTCTACTTACATCTTACTCTTCATTTCATGGAGATATGATCAGCCCTTCTTCAATAAAACATGAGATTTTGATGAATTTTAAGCAAAGAGGATGCCTGAAAACCCATGATGGTGAAATTACTTCTCTAGTAGAGTTAGAAAATGGCAATAGACAAAACTAGCTAACTTCCAGTCGATAGGATACAATTCGAAGCCAATAATCGTGTATCCAAAAACATTAGTATCCTCCTTTCTTCCAAAAGATGAAGGTGACAAGAACCAAACTGAATTTCGGTAGGCACTGACCCGAAATTCAGCCAAAAGCTTGAAGTGGAGAAAGAAGCAAACTTCAGCTTTTTTGTGCATAGAATGACTACCATAAGCTAAAGAAATCATGATTTAAGAAACTCATGTCATTGTTGCCTGGAAAATCAAAAAGCAGCTGCAATGCAGATTCAGATGAATCCTCCAATTCATTTGAGCTCGCTGAATCCGATCCCGGTTGAACATCATCTGTGTAAGACTTGATGATCTTAGGTTCAGGATCGTGGTCTTTCTTGATCCCTGCATCCAAAGAACCTACTTGACCAAGGCCAAATTCTGTTGCCATTCCCAACATCGAACCACACTTCGTTACTGATGATGAGATAGGACTTTGACTATCCATTTTCACGGTTCTCTCCTCGTTTTTCAGTACCCGAAACGTCTCTCCGACCTCAGAATTCCATAGACGTAAGAAGTAATCGGTGTCTGATTTTTGTACTGTCGTTGGGCGCAAGAGCATAGATTCCTTAGAAAGTCGGGCTTCAGCTTCCAGCCTGGCGCTCTCCCATTGTGCCATGTGGTGCATCGAAGGAGACGAAGGCAGTCGAGTTGACGACGATACGTTGACTATAGAGGCATGCTCGTGCGTCTGAGGGTCTATCCCCATCTGCAGCAAGCGCTTCTTCAGATGGGTATTCCACAAGTTCTTGATTTCATTGTCTGTTCTGCCTTGTAATTGAGAAGCAATAGCGGCCCACCTGAAGAAAAACAAACATCCAAATATTAGTGAAAGAAGGATTCTGATGAACATGAACAAGCAATCTCACATTACAACTGAAAATAGCTGGCCGGATACTCAAATCTATCTTAATCATAACCTGTTTCCAAGAATGGCATGCAACTGAATAACGAGCTTTTCTTCTTCAGGAGTGAAGGGTCCTCGTTTGATGTCTGGCCTTAGATAATTTGTCCATCGCAGCCTGCAACTTTTCCCACAACGAAGAAGACCTGTAGAAAGAGTCATAATAACTAGGAATTCAAATTCATGGGCGATACCCCAAGACTCATCGAGCATCAGGGGTCCAAAAACCATATTCACGCACATTTAGTAAAAATCCCATAACCAAATTTCGGAATTTTACTCAAATTCCTGCTATAATTTTTACTTATGATATACAAGGCTCGTGCTATATATTCATTCATTTTATATTAACTCATATTTTACCAAGTTACCATCAGTGTAACATGGCATTTATCCAAGTAAACATATTCGAAGATTCGAATGCTGAATCATATATTCTTCAAAGTAAGAAAAAAAAACCTGCAAGTTTGGGGAGAGAACGCCAGCTCCCATGACCGTTTTTGCTGATATAGTCCACCAATTTCTCATCTTCCTCAGACGTCCAAGGTCCCTTCTTTAACCCTTTTTTGTCACAACATGGTGCCCTCCCCATTAACAAAAAACACACACAGAAACAGCACAGTGATCGATTCTTCAAAACGATTCCCTTATTCCTCCCAGACAACAGAACAAAATTGTACAAGAAACCAAGAAAACACAGGTCTTGTATATCAATGATTCTTGGAACAGAAATTACATTCACGATAGAAGTGAAGTGAAAAGGTAAAAACTGAGAACCCTTTAGAAATCTTGAGCGAAGACAATGTGAAAAGACATAACAGAGAACTTTACAGATCATACCGGCGACACATCGGCCGGCTACGCATTGAATGCTTACACTTGCATTAATATAGTGATATATTCTGATTCTAGATAGGAGCATTTATTTCTCTCATCGACTGAGATATGTCGTGCAATAATTTCCAATAACACGGAAGAGCATATAATGGCTGAATTTATTGAACAAAGAAAAAATTCTCGTATTTATTGTGTCCCTGTTTATTAATTTCCTTAAACTTTCAAATTTCACGCTAATTTATTTCCGGCATTTATGTGCATGCAAGTCGAGTCCACCGTCTTACAGTTTCATGTTGATAAGTTAAATATTAGATTGTCAAATATATCAAATTTTGGACGAAATTTATGATGACTTTTCGAAATATTGCACATGCATAGAAATTGTCCCGACCCGAGGCTGACTACCGGATCCATCATGTGGGGCTATGTTGAAATATGCATGCAAGCTCGAGAGCAGGTTGAGTCTAAGTTTTTTTTTTTTTTTGGTAGGGTGGGGGGAGGGGATACCCAAATACAACTACTATTTATTCCAGATTTTTCTCATTCTTCCAATGACTTGCTTATCTTCTGATAATATATCAAGCAGTTTCCTTGTGGGATTCAAAATTGTTCTCCTACCTCGTGAGTACTTCAGTGCTTCAGTAGCTAGGAAATATGCTGTCATGTTTTGTTCTCGAAATATCTTCTTGATTTTGATCTCCCACTCTTGTGCCATGAGTGATTTGCATCTGTACACTAAGTTGCTCAATGATTGTGGCTGTATGTTGTCTAAGTTATGTCTGATTCGATAGTTTCAGGATGAAGAGATTTGTTCTGAATAATGATTCGAATGATAGACTGAAATGACACTCATTTTATACAATTTAAATTCACGAGGTGAATAACTTGATATAAAGTCTCAAATCCATCAACCTAAAGACAATTAAAATTGTATTTGAGTTGATGAACTTGAAGCTCAGGATTTCAAATGATAAAAAGAATCTTTTGGTACGTCTATTTCAATCCACTTCACAAAAAATTTCAATATCTTATTGCGATGAAATTTCAAACTTATTGCAATATAGAGTTATCTCAAATCATTCATTCAAATACGAATTCTCCAACCCAAACACTATATTAATGCTGGAGCCGGAGCTGGATCATCAATCACACCATTTACACGTATTATATATACTCTTGGTAATGTAATACTGAGAACATGAATGATCATGTAAATGGAGTTGAATAACACATTCTTTGTCCAGCCGTAATTAATGCCAGATAAATAAAGACACTGTGAATTGGAAATAACATAACATCAGAGTATAAAGCGATAGAAGTTCTGAGAAATATTAATTAAGATAGCAAAGGGGGAAGTGAATATTTCAAAATTTGTGCTCCAAAGAGTACTGTTGGCCACTGTGTGTTATTGTGAGGAGTAAATGCAAAGAAAAAAATCCAAATGTGAAAGAGAGAGATGCATGTGAGGATGATGGCATTTAATGGAGCTTTCTTCAATGGTGAAAGGACACACTCTTTGCATTCAATGAATTCCTCTCTTTCTTTTTTTACACTCACATGCACACATGTTTGTGGGGCTATCAATGCCTAAGTTCATTAAAAAATTCACGAGCTCAGTGTGGATGTATCATGAAATACACACAATCACAATATTGTATGTTATGGATGGAATATTTTTACCAAGGTTTCATAAACTAGGCCATAGTACTATGAACACGTACTTGTATTTGTTTCGATAAAATGCTTTTCAAGCATTTGGACCTGCTTGGATCACGTCTAGGCAAATCGAAGCAAGTCGACGAGCAGTGACACGATCACAAGAAATGCACGCCGTGGGGGAAAATATGGGTTCAGTGGAAGGATCCCCAATATTGGGTAGCGGGTAAAACGGATATGGGTATCAAATTGCTTGAGCTTCCAATTTGTAAGATGCTCCCATTATGTGGGCTAAGCATAAGGGAGAATTGAGCATCCAATCTGTAACGTGCTCCATTTAAGTAGTCAAGGGTAATGGATTGCCATCTTCCAAATATGGGTTAGTTAGGGTAAATGGCTAGCTTGAAAAAAATACATAATTTAAATTTATTCAATTATTCTTATACACCAGAATATACGATCATGGCATCCGAAGCTCGCATTTAATGGAGGGGGCAGAGGTTGATGAAGCAAGAGAAAAGACATGCAATAAAGGCACTCCCTGAATTCTTTTTTCTTTTTTTTATGTTCTTATTTTGTCTTAACTTTCTTTCATTCTTTCAACTTTGGAGTTTGAACACTCTACTTACGGTACCATAGCCGGTTGCCTATGTGACTTGTTCCTTCATTTCCGACTTTGGCGTAAAGATAACCAAGTAGAAATCAAATGTAATGAGAAATCAAGAAAATATTAACTACAAATTTACAAATACTTGCTAGCCTATATATTCGGTATTTTCTTGTTGGGTGGGTTTCGACCCCAAACTGCCTATATGCTCAACATAATATATAATATGAGTTACGAGAATCTTAATTTGATCTCATTTTTCATCATAAGGAGCTAAAATATTTTTTGTAGTAAAAATAATCTACTTCCAAATCGGCATAGTATTATTAAGTCGAAAATTTTATCAGACGAAAATAACAAAAGGAAATTATGTGAAAAAGTCTGACGCCTGGACAGGGTAACATGAAGCTCAAAATTAGTGCTATAACCACTACTCTCAAATCAAAAAAGGAATTGATCTATGGTCAATTTTTGAACAAATAAAAAAGAATTTCGATTTGTACTTGGTAAAAAAAGACTTTTTGTTATGTGGACTTAAACATTTACTTTCTTTTGGAAAGAAATTATGTTCGAGCAAGCAAAAATGACATGGTTACATAAGTTTATCCATCGCGTATAGACTTTTAAGCGCATCACGGCATAACCATCGAGGTGAAATCAAGGTCTAAAAGATCGAATGGAACAATATATAAACAAGTAAATCCCTTATGAATACTCATTTACTTTAATTACTTTTCAATTATTTTTTGAATTAAAACTAAATTATATTGAAAATGAATTCAAATTTTAGGTTGAATGATAGTAGAGTACTCAATAATTTCACATCTTTTTATATCGATTGAATAAAAAGACTTTTATGGGGAGCTAAATGTATAATCTTGTAAAACAAATGGAAAAATATTCATGGTACTTGTGTATCTTTTGGTCCCATAGAATTAATTATCCTACATAAAAATTCTCTGACCAAGATCTGCAGCGGATCTATAGATTTTAATTTTGAAACACTATAATAGTAACAGTAACGTAGGGCAACCTTGTTTTAACATAGATAATGGTTATTGCATTTGAAACTGTATTCCATTAGAGATTTGATGAATTGAATTTCAAAATTATTCTAATTTGAAAGAACTGGCGTTTATTATCATAGTTCATAAACATGTCCAGTCCCCTAACTGCCGGTTGCTATATAATCCCTGCCAACCAAAGTCAATCGATCCCAAGGAGAAACGAATATAGCACCTGACCACCCACGACGATGATAACCTGAAAATGTGATCGTTACACACACAAACCACCATTTATTAATCGACTCCGGCAGGACATACAAATCCCTAACAAACATTCTTAGGTAAAGATCGTTTCTACACTACCAAATATGTAGAACACCGGTGATTACTTTTAGCTACGCACCACATGGGTAAGGGAGAGGAGAGGGAAATATGTTTTTCATCATTGATGGCAACGTGCACTTGAAATTAGATGAGCAAATGACGACAATGTCCAACCCAACTTGGATGGTGAGCACCTAACGTGCTGATAGGCAGAGATCAACTAACCATAACCAAGGGTCCAAGCATAAACGAAGAAAAGGCCTCGTTTCACAGAAGTGAAGATGTTGACCCTAGTGACAAATTCATATTAACCTGAAATATCAGACGTTCCGAATAATAATGGGTTAAATGGACGATAAATGTCCAATATCTTGAAAACCCTTCCATGGTCTTGCCTCACAAATCAAATAGAAGGTGTTTCATGACCAAGAGTATGCAATTTCCTTGTGAACTTCACATTACATCGTGACTGTAACTGGTTTCTGCCATCAAAAAGATGATGTAGATGGTAAATTGACAGTCTACAAGGGATGAACATATTAAAAATGATGCATATACAAAATACTATATCCATGCGACCTATAACTCACAGGTCTCTTTTGATCAGCAAGTTAACAGCAGCAACCACAGATCATTGGCAATATATAGCTTGATCTATATGTGGTGGGATCTGCTTGATCTCCGTCCCTAGTTCTTGTTCAATCCTGTACCTGAGATGAGAGACGCGTGGGGAAAAATTAAAATCTCAGAAGATACACAACCCATAACTCTATTCAATATTAAAGGCCATCAGAAAAACAATAGCGTGAAGTCTTACAAATTGAAGCGATCCTCAAAGGTAATAAGATTGACAGCTAACCCAAGGTGTCCAAACCTTCCAGATCGACCAACCTAGAAGTAACATAAACCAATTATGAGAAACAGACAATTATGAAAACTAAACTGACCAACAATCCAAGAACCATACCCTGTGTAAATATGTCTCTGAGTTTTTGGGAAAATCAAAATTGATAACAACATTGACAGCTTGTATATCTATCCCTCTTGTGAATAAATCTGTATGTGAAAAGAAAGTCATGTAACAGGAGAGACGAAAAAGAATCAAACGAGATTAGAATCAAAAGCTCGCAGATGAGCCACACTTATTTTCTACTTTTTATAAGAACAAAGCCACATTCAAGGGACATGGTATCTCCCTAGCACGGAGTTAAGCTATACTGCAACCTTATGGCCAGAAAAGTACAGTAAACTGTGGAAAACAATATAAAACGGGCTCAAGGGATCGCACTGCAGAACGTACCAGTGCATACAAGGTTTCTACAGGCACCATTGCGGAAATCATGAAATACTCTGTTGCGATGGTCTTGAAGCATTTTAGCGTGAATATAGAAACAAGAAAAACCAAGTTCCGTAATTTTCTTCGCAAGAAGTTCTACTCGATTCACAGAATTGCAGAAAATAATAGACTGGTTAATTTGAAGCTGCATCACAAAGAGAACAGAGTTTTCAGCCTAGAACAATTTTATCCAGATGGCAACATGTATGCATTATATTCTCACTAAAATATATGCTAAAACAGGATGTCAAACCTTTGAAAATAGTGTGTTGAGGCAGTGGACCTTTTGTCTTTCTTCGACAAAAGCATAATACTGAGTAATACCCTTGAGGGTGAGCTCATCCATCAGGTTGATGATGTACGGTCTTTTCAGGTACCTGTCTTTGAAATCTTTTACAGTAACAGGAAATGTTGCAGAAAACATAAGAATCTGACGATTTGCAGGTAAAAAGCGAATTAATTGCTCAACAGAAGGTTGAAACTCCGGTGACAAAAGCTTATCAGCCTGAAAAAATTATCAATGAGAAGGACAAGATTAACCCAATTTCTATATGTAATGATGTTACATACAATTTCCAGAGTTCAAATAAGGCAGAACATATATCAAATTTAGAAATATAGAGTGCCAAATACATGTGTGCAGTGCTGAGAAACAATAGCAACAAAAGTCCGGTTATATCCTTCCACCATAAAATTAAGAGAAGTTTTGGAAAAATCAGTTAGACAGTTGGTTGGTCTCACCCCACCAATCACGTCCTTTAAGAGCGATAAAAAAAACCAAAGAAGAAAAGACTATCATGAGGTTGTTTGGATGAGGGGATTTTTGAGTTGGTATCATTGTTAACTTGGACACAAGGAGCCCAAGCATCATGAAGCCTCAGAAGCAAGGCAAGATGTACACTTTCTCAAAGCAAAATGTGACAAACCTGAGATTTTTGTAATCCACATAATATCACATAGCAACAATAATTTATTTTCAGACCATAAGAATAAGAAATTAGGGGGGACTGTCGAAAAACTCTGGGTGAAAATGATATCAGCATATTATGCTTATTCCACATCTATTGTGTGTCACACTTATCAACTACATCATCGACACCATGTGGTCAAAATCAATATCATGGTGCATACCTCATCCATTGCAAGCATAGAGCAATCTTTCAACACACAAATACCCTTTTTTGCAAGATCAAGAATTCTTCCAGGCGTTCCAACAAGTAAATGAACTGGCTGATAAAGTCGCATTATGTCATCTTTCAAGCTTGTGCCACCAGTAGTAACCATTACTTCAATTTTCAAGTGCTTCCCAAGTTCTTTGCAAACTTGGGATGTTTGGAGAGCAAGTTCTCTAGTAGGGACAAGAATAACAACTGCATTGAAACACAAAGTAAGACAACAAGAAAGGCAAAATTTGAGCAGTGCGCAAAAAGAACTCAAGCAGATAATAGAATGAAACATCAAAATAATTAAGAGCATGTGTTTGCTAAACTTATATGTCAAATGGAGCAAGACTCAAGCCATTACACAATTATCATAGTAAAGAATCTTCCTAAGACCTTTAATAAATCATCAATAAATGCAGTCAAATAATGATAAAAGGTAGTAGGCTAGTTATCCGAAGGAAGAAATAATGATTGCTACCACTAAATATTTGACTTTACCTCGAATAGTCAGATTTGTCACAAAACATTAGGTTTAAGCTCGTATAAATCTAACAAAGAGCCTATGATAAACTAGGATTCTAAAGAAAATATGAGTACGAAAATTTCTTGTTTCAGGATATGGATATTATCAAAACCTTGAATAGCATTTTTATCTTGTTCAATTTTTTCCAAAGCAGGAATGCAAAAGGCAGCAGTTTTTCCTGTTCCATTTTTGGCCCTCGCCAATATATCGCTTCCAGTGAGAGCAATTGGAATACTTTCCTCCTGAATGGGAGATGGCCTCTCAAAGCCCTTCTCATATATCCCCATAAGAAGCTCACGCTTTAAAAAGTAGTCTTCAAATTCATTTCCTTTTGTAGCTGTTACATCCTAAAAAAAAGTAAAATTGCACTCAAAAGCGAATTCTGCATGTATAGATGCATGCAGGAAAATAAGAAATTATAGATGAACATGACACAAATGAGCTTCCACAAAATATTTACTAGAGCATAACATACCAAGAAATGATGACAGGATACTAACTCCAAATGGTAGCATAGGTGATAGAGTGGTATCCACTTAAGAGACCATCCAGAATTCAAAGCTACTAAACCGGAGATTCAAGATTATCCCATTGAAGTGGAACGTTGAATAACACAGTAAATTCAAGAGATTTTCAGTGGCACGGTTGCTATTTATGACCAAAAAACTTTTTTTACTTTTCTTTTTCTTTTGAATGGAAATCCTGTTTTCGCCCAAGCAATGTATAAAAGGTGATAAGGTTCCAGTCATTCTCATCCATGACAAATTAGAATCAGAGGACAGCTTATTTTTTAGTACATCAGAAAAATCATGTCTGGCTATGGTTCCTGGCAAGCTTGTTGGTTCAAAAACGACATGGATTTTACTTCCATGTCTTTATGCTGCAATTGCTCAAGGTTATCAGTGCTACAAGCCACCAAAATCCTATATATCAAATGAAATTACAACCTCCACAATCATTTATAGGAGCTACATCATCCAAATTCAAATGAAAATCATTGCTGCTGTTAGAGGCAATAACTAACCCCCCTCCAAATACACCTTAATGGGTGATGTCTGATCCACTTACTGATTGAAACATAAGACACCATTCTGGAGCATGTAAAATCGTTTTTAAAAATCGCGTTTAACAAAAATGGTCTGAAACTAAGTCACGGATTAAACACCTCAACAAATTACTATCCCTTCAATTTCATAAGTAGCCAATGCCTTGAGAACCAGTATCCAGCTAAAACATATCAGGTTTCCCAAAGTATAGCAAGCAATACAACAATTACTATGACAGAGGAAGTGGAGACTCGAACAAAGTTTTAATATCCAAAACAATTAAAACAATTTTGACAGGGCAGGAGACACTACACATGCATGTTTCAAATCTAACCTCAGTTTTGAAGCGGGTGTCCTGTGGTGGTAGCTTTAACTGGGCCTTCCAATCTTGTGAACTGGTCAAGAGAAATGCAAAAATGACCAATAATTATATGGATATTAAGAATCATGAATAATAGAATAAGATGTGTAGGAAAAGGGAATGAATACTAAAACTTTCATAAAGCCCATCCTCAAAAATAACAGACAACAATTACTGTTGGTTCAGATAAGGCATTTTCACATCCACAAGAGTGAGGAAAAAAGTAAAAGATTTACTCTATCCTGCATTTGCTTATAACAGAATTTATTCTGTAAGATTTGACACTAAATAGTGTCGCTTGAAGGACAATACAACTAAATAAAAAAGAGCACTGAAATAACATGATGAACAGAAGGAATCATCCCTTCGTGCCCAAGCCCAAGTTAAGGTTTCTTTTAGGACTGTCAGAAAAACAGGGTAACATACTCAAAACGAACTTCACATGCCAGTAAAAAGAACACGTCTCGCCAGTAACAAACTGAAACCATGCAACCAAATTTCTTACAGAAGAAAATTTTCATGCCCGTAACCTGAGGAAAAAAATGAAGTGATTCCACATCAACTGTCATGGTACCAAGAGCTCGTTGGATACTCATCTCAGGCCGATGAAAAGTTCCTCTTAACACAATTCAAAATCTTATCAATTCTTTTTAAACCAATAATAAACCTATAGTTCCCTGTGATTCTAACATCCCTAAACTCTAGCACATCAAAGAGCTATCCATATTACGACGCCCTTGACAGAAATACTACGATAAACCGAAAATAATTTCTTTCCAAGTAAAAAGAGGCATTGGTGCGAAATTGATACAACAATGTTCGGGATAAATGGCACAAAAAGGGCTAAAACAGATGCGAAAAGTCAAAACAGCTTAATCCCTTAATTTTGTCCCTTTGACATGCAATTACCCCAAAACTACAGTTTCTGAAAAAATCACTAAAAAAACTACATAACTTAATCTAGCGTCTACTTAAAAAAAAAAGCCTTCATCTTGTGCAGCTAAACAAATCATGGTGAAAATTCCCCTTAGATACAGAAAATACAAACCTGGAAGCAACGGCCTCTGATTGCACAGTCTTTTCAACTTCCTCGACGGCTGAATCAGCGGGCGGCAGCTGAGTTCTTCGAAGCCATTGCTGTGGCTGCGGGTTCTGAGACAATTGGTGGTTCTGATTATTCGGAGCCAGATTCCTCTGTACGTATTGTTGAGTAGGGTTTCGGGGTTGAAAAATAGGGTTTGTCCCAGCATTAAAATTAATTCCGCCTCCTCGGCCGCCGCCCATCCCCGGCGGCGGATATCTCGCTCTCGAACTCATCTAAAAAATCCCGAATAGAGATACTGAACCCAAATTCACACCAAACAGCACAGTTTCTACAAGTGTAAGTATAACCGAACTACGGAAAAGCAACCTCGAAGTCACAGATCTTGTCCGATACTGCTTTCGAAACGAATATTAAAGGCTGAAATGAGAGGAAATGGATTAATACGCGAAAATTACTTGATTTATTTTGAGAGTTTTGAAAGAGCAGAAGAGGGCTCCAAACGCGGAATCGACGAAGAGGAGTCGGAATCAGGAGGGCTTACAGAAAAGTTATTCTATGGTGTATGCGCGATCGCATCGCATTAACCAAAATATCATTTGTCTGATTCAATTATATATGTAAACATAATCTTTATTCAATAGTTTTTGGTAAAAAAAAATTAATGTTCTTTATTTACTCTATAATTTCTTGTCACTTTTATATCTACATAGATTTGACAAATTCGAGATCAACCCTAAATATGTAAGATAATATTTTCGAAATTTGTATTCTCCTATTTTCTCCTATAAATAGGGCATTGATTTTAATTAAAATTGCACCTGAATATTGACTCTATGAATTCTATCAACGTTTTTCTCTACTCATTCTCTATTTCTATAACTTATGAGAATGAGAATTGGTATCTTTCTGTTGATGCTAATGAAGAGCACAACATATTGCAATTGATTGATAATGCTCAAAAAGAAGCATTTTATATTGCAATTGATTAAGAATGAAAATAAATTTGAGTTGGCTTCGAAGAAGCACAACATATCAATACTCGCAAATTTATTGGTGCTCAAGAAACAGCACGATGAGTTATGGAGTGGTGTCCATGATATATGAAATGTCATGATTTATAAATATAAATTTGTTGTTTTTGAAATAGCACACATAATTTATATGAAAAATCTAAAATAATTCACGATTAAGATCTAATATATTGAGAGAGATATATGATATCTAAATAGTTGAATCTAATGAGATTCTTTACTAAGATTTGTTATGAAATTTAAGATCTATGAATATTATCGATGGATATAGATCTAAAGTATTGTATCAATATTATAAAGAATTATTGATCAAAAGTTCCATTTTTTATAATATGATATTCATGAAAAATATCAATATAAGATCTAAATTTTAGTTATATGAGTGTTTGAGGAACATATAATGAGAAATGCACTATGATTTCATGAAAGCTAATCAATATAAGAGCCAATATTGAAGATCTAAATTTGTCAATATTTCTGAAAAAACTAAAAGATCTATGATATCAAATGATAATGTCTTACATCAATTCGAAGCATATATTTGTGGTTAATGCCATCGAAAAGCATGATATATTATTTTCACTATTTCTGATTAATAGTGCCTTGATGTTGAATGATGAACCACATAAGATATTGAATAGAAATTATGAATATGCAGCATTGAAATCGCAATGCCATCAATCAGAAAAACAAGGAAAAAAGAAAGTAAATATTGAAGCCAATGAATGGATAATATCGTCTATATTAGGAAGCGACGATAATGATAGATTATGCATGATGATGACAATTAATTTATTTATGACTATTTGATATATTGCTTTATTTATATTCTATCTTGTTAGTGTTACGATATGCCTTGATTTTTTAAAGAGATTAATATATTCAGTTAATTTTAGAAAATTGTGTCATATGAGGACGCCACATAATTTGTAATTTTATGAATACATTTTATTTGTTAATAAATGGCATGAGAAATTATAATATTCAATTTAATGGTGATATTTGATCATGATAATGTTTGTGATTTTCAATATTCACATTTAAAAATTAGTATATATATTTACATTTTCTTTTTGAGTCACGTGTTGAAATATGGATGGTTTTTTTATGTAGTTTATTTGATAAGTGCAAAGTGATGTTCAACAAAATTATATGATTGAATTGAGCTCTATAACCATCAAAGATTTATTCAATGAGTATGTGAATCCATTTTCAATTTTGATAATATAGTGATAATATTAACTATCCATATTGTATCAACAAACTATTAGTTGTTGGTTATATTCTCAAATGTTATTATTTTCTTTAATGGGTAGCAAGTTATTTTATTCACGTGTCAAGAGATTTAATTGAATTTAAACCATAAATTCATTAAATATTTATAGGGTGAATTTCATATTATCTGAAATATTTGGATGGCATCAACGAGATATGAAAAGAAATGTATGTCTTATCTCATCATATGAATTCTTTTTAAAGTATAATTTAATATTATTATCATATTATTTGTTGACAAAACAAAAGAATGAGATATATATTGGAATGAATCAAATTAATGAAATCCAGTCTATGAAGAGAATGTGATAATACGGTGCCAATGAATACAGTTGATTACTGTTGTTGATGAGTCTTTCAAAGAAGAATATTACATGCCCCGAGAGTGAGATATGAACTACAAAATTTGGCACAAAATGTTGAGATATGCATCATATCAGATGTTGTACTAAAAGTACATCAGTTTCACATCACTATATAAAGTAATTGTACCTTACGTACATTCACGATTTTATTGATTTTTATCAAGCACGACACAAGTGTGTGGAGACCATTGATGTCTACCCAAATTATACTTTCATCGTAAGTTGATGGAATATATTAAAGATCTAGAAGATCAGATGATTGACGATGGAAGAATATTACGTGCTTGAAATGATAAATAGTGATAAAAGTTTACATATATGGATTTTTGGATCCAGTGAAAACATTGATTTGATAAAATGTGTTGGTACAAATCAATTGCTATACAAGAGCTATAGTACTCCAAAAGAGTCGATATCAATTCCTCATAAGAAAAGAGAGGGAGAATAAATAAAAAAGACTATTGACATTGTGAACCAATATTTTGTAACAATAAAAGTATCGCCGATGCAAATGATTTCATAGTTTGGCATAATGGATTATCTTGAGCATCAAAACTATACAAATAGTTGAATAACTATTGATAGTGTACAGAGATATGAATGTGAAAGTCAAAAGCTACAGATCCAGAATATTTAATGAAGTTTTGTAATGGATTTTTAATTTCATAGTACTATCATAAGCTCAAATTGACAGAAATTCTCGTATTATCTGAAATAAATAAGTGATGATAAAAATGTGGGCCCACGAACGTAACCTGTTGTTTGCGAAATATGTATTGAGATAAATTTCCAGAATATGTAATCAAGACAAGTTTGATTAAAATAAATGATATGCATATCAATTTATGAATATTTATTTTGGTTAAGTTGATTTATTTGCATCCAATCAACTCTTGAAGCCATTAATTTTGAGAATAAAATGCGTCATATTTTGAAGATATCTGTCGCATATATTGTACATATTATGCCAAATGATTATGATAAATTTATATCAGATTATTGAATTTTGAATTGATTGTACGACAAACGCATTACAATGAATCTCTTGAAAAGAATGCAATGTTGGAAATAGTTTGGATATTTTGATCAAGGAGATTTACGACGCAGTTTCTCATTCGTAAATAATATTTCCAACATTGAGAAGGGGGGGGGGGGGGGGAAAGGAATGATGATAAATGTGGGCCCATGAACGCAACTTGTTGTTTGCGGAATATGTATTGAGATAAATTTGCAGAATATGTAATCAAGACAAGCTTGATTAAATAAATGATATGCATATCAATTTATGAATATTTATTTTGGTTAAGTTGATTTATTTGCATCCAATCAACTCTTGAAGCCATTAATTTTGAGAATAAAATGCGTCATATTTTGAAGATATCTGTCGCATATATTGTACATATTATGCCAAATGATTATGATAAATTTATATCAGATTATTGAATTTTGAATTGATTGTACGACAAACGCATTACAATGAATCTCTTGAAAAGAATGCAATGTTGGAAATAGTTTGGATATTTTGATCAAGGAGATTTACGACGCAGTTTCTCATTCGTAAATAATATTTCCAACATTGAGAAGGGGGGGGGGGGATAGAAGCTAAAAGGAATTTATGATAATATATTTATTCGATCTCAAATATTATAATGTGAACAAGAAGTTCATAGTGTGATTCTCAAAATCATAATTTTTTATCTTGTGTATAAGATTGCTAATAATAAAAGAAAATATTGTGAATATTCAAAGATCACAAATAATGGAGGCTACAAGTTCTAAAATAAAGTGATGTCTGCAGGACCTTATATTACTTACAAGTAAATATGAAAAGACCTATAAGCGTGATCGACGAATTAATTCAATAGATCCAATTTGGATTGTGTTATTCATGAAGAATAACAAGTATAGTCAAAGAGATATTCAACAAATGATTTTTATATCTCATACATGTGATCGAAATGATATGATTGTCGACACTTCATTGTTCTAAGTATTGTTTTGAAATTATGCAATTATGAGTCAAGAGCTATATTTTGCAGAGATTGTCAACAATGAATGATTGACAAATCATATTTGACTATATGAGAAGCTTAGCAAAGTTCACAAAAAACTCGAAGTCAATTCGAAGAAAATTTTTGTACTTGTAATAAGTATGTTGACTTGACAATGATTTATGATATATAATATTCTCGAAATATTTGATGCATGAAATATCTCACGATCATGAAGATAAAGAAAAAGTATTAGATCTTGAAGTACTAGTATACAAAATTCATGCATAATCATATCTCAAAAGTACGCTATGAGATCATTTATATAATAAATAGATTAGCAACAAAGGAAGATACTTTGATTGATCTTGTTAGAAAGTTTTCATGTACACCAATTTTTTATGAACTAGCATACAAGATCGGAAAGTAGCTGCTTAAATATTAGAAGTGATGGTTGCAACATAGGGAGTTAATCCCAACTGCACTCTTTTTCCCTTATTCATGTTTTTCCCATGTGGTTTTCATGAAAATGTTTTTAATGAGGCTGTTAAGCAGCAATAAGAAATGTCGTACTCTTTTTCCTTCATTAGGATTGTCCCACTTGGTTTTTTCTCATAAGGTTTTAACGAGGCGCATCAATAATCGGGACTAGAACCAAAGAAACATTGTTGTACTCTTTTTCCTTTACCCATATTTTTTCCACTGTTTTCCTTTCAAGGTTTTAATGAGGTAACACATGTGTCTCGATGAATTTTCAAAGCATCCATTTCGCAAATGAAGATTTTTGACGAATCGGTTGCTGCACAAATAATCATCTAAGGGAGAGTTTTATGAAATAATATATTACTAGATAATTATTCTTATCTAGATAGATTTGACAGATTGTGATCAAGCTAAATATGTAAAGATAATATCTTCGAGATTTGATATTCTCTTATTCTCCCCTACAAATAGAGGCATTGATTTCAATGAAAACTGCACTGAGTATTGACTTTATGAATTTTCTCTACAATCTCTCTATATTTCAAATAATCAAATTAAAAGTATTTGAATCTAGTTCTGTGAGTACAAGGTTTATTCAGGTTAATAGCCTCAGTGGGTTCTGTTTTTTTTTTTTTATATATATATAAAATCGGTATTAGGACCATTTTCCTTCGAGCAGGTTTATATTCTATCAAGAATATTCCAATATTTGGTTCACTTTATTTGATTTTGTTAATTATTTAAAGTAATGATTAAACTGTGTTTTAAATTATGATGTATTATTTTTATTTGATTATTTAGTAAATTTTTTGATAAAATTTAAATGAATAAAGAAATAACAAGAAAAATTATAATAATATATTTATTCACTTAATCATCATATAAAATAAAATATGAATAATATTTCTAGGGAAAATTGCTTTAGTCATGTTTGTCCTCACGTGATTCTCATCTATTACATAATCAAGATACAATTTTGGTTTTATATGTTTCAGTTTTTGCAATTTTGGCCAGAATTTGAAAAAACCAAATCTATGTTTGACAAATTTTGATGATTTAACTTTAAACCTTATCTATTTGACCTTAATTTTGAATATGTGGAAAGCCATCAAAAGGGGTTAGATCTGGGCCGGAGATTCTCAATCTAATAACCAACATACATCTTAAACATGAGCCCGTTATAGATTGGCCCTAGATGTTTTGAAAGCTCTTTGGGCCCATTTCCATCTAGTATCAGGTTACAATTTCCTGCATCTAGCACATTAAGCCGTAGGTGACGTGGCCAAACATGATTTGGTGGATTACAGTTCTCGGCCTGTAAGCCTGTAAGGGGCAAAGGCTGTGTAAAAGGACACTATTTCCCAGCTAGGAGGAAAGCATCGATCTTCCGCTTCCGCTACAGTATATCGCCTATAGTTTCCGGTAATACTTACTAGCAATTGTCATTTTATGCTGTGTAATTTACAATTGATGAAAACTACCTGTTGATGACTTACGGCGTTACGCGTGATTCTCGTTCATGTAGGAATACGAGGATCCGCGAGATTCTCGAAGAGGATAATCTAAAATGGTAAGATAATCTCTAGATGCTGATATCCGATACGCTTTTAAGATTTCGTCCGCTCTCATGGTTTACAAGAACTGATGTTGTTTGCTTTTTGAATTGCCAGTCTGCGCTCTTCAACTTCCATTCTTTCTTAACAGTAGTATTGTTGGGAATTTGTGCCTGCACGTATGTAAAGATTCAATTCCCGGCGCTTCTTGAGCAGAGAACTGGGTGAGCCTGCTTGTTATTGTTGATTTTTTTGATTCATTTTCTTTCAAACCATTTTTATGTTGGGATAAAGTTGGGATAGTAGTAAGATAAAGGTCACTCCATCCAGCAAACGCTCAAATCTTATAAGCTGTAGCACTGTTGACAAAATTGAGCTAAGATTCAAGTGTCATTATTACCTAATAATATGCATCGAATTTTCTTTTAAATTCATTTACTGAAGTGTGTTTTATGTCTTATTCAAATTCGGTTCTTGTGCCTGCCTACTCCCTTTGTGTGAAAGTAATGATTTCTATATTTTAAAAGACTCAAATCATCTACAAAGATGGGGTGAACAATGATGATTTGCATCTTAGTAAAGACTTGTGATGGGGTAGGACTGGATGATTGCTGACGAATGAGTAACTTCTTCTATCTGTTAATGAGCTAATGAATTGCTATAGCTTCACCAATCTACTCGCCATGTCTATACATAATTCAATAAGAAATGACTTGGGATTGTCTGCGGTGATATTACCTTACTTTGTTACAAACATTCTTTCTTATGCCTTGTTTTGGTGCCCATCAGTTTCCACTATGCAGTGATTCTACCAAAATCACTTCTTCGCTTCAGTTTTAAGTACTAAACATTAGATAATTTGTAGTTTAGAGTACTAAACATTAGATAATTTGTAGTTTTAGAGTACTAAACTTTAGATAATTTTTAGTAGTTCAGGCCCTTTGAGGGCATAATGTCTAGGATAGATGCGTTTTAGAGGAACTTAAGTTTCACTGGTTATACCCTATCTGCAAATAAATTTGTGCAATTCGAAGTCCTCATGCAATTGTTAAACGGTCCATCAGACGAACTCAAGTTCTAAATTTGATTTGTCCTTTCCATTGATGTAGATCTGGAAATTATCTGTGTAATGGTGGCTTATTTGTGACTATGGAGTTCCAATTTATTAGTTCAGGAATTCTCCTTTATTTTGATATCCTTTTGCTGTAGTTGAGTGGCAACATATTCCCTGCCCTTATATCTTATAATGTATATATAGGATCTTTGATTGTGTTATTGGTTTTTTTCCAAGGAAACACTTCTTCCTCACACAGTTTTAGTATGGCAGGTTTCGTGGTGTCTTCTGGAAGGCTGCTAGAATAGGTACAGTTTGCTAAAGATTTTAATGTGCAATGCTTGTCTTGCAAGGACTGTCGTTCATCATGTGGTTAAGGAATATTTATGAAAAATTATATGATTCATGCACATATGATCATTCTGTTTACAATAGCTCAGCCCTTCAATTTCTAGAACATATGATATTAGACCTATAGATAATGCTTTGAATTTCATGTTAGCATCAAATGATCTTTATCACCCAGTACTCCAGTCATCTTTTGCCACGATCCTTCTCAATTGCTTAATTGTTATCTGCTTCTATTTGGGAGCGACAAATGATAGCGATGCAATGTAAAAAATGATGAGGATTACTTGTTTGTTTGTTTTTATTCTCCTTTTGATATTTAACCCGTCCTCTATGAATTGTAAAACATGATATGAAGAGATATTATATTTATTGAGCTTTTCTCATGAATATTTGGTGCTTGACTTTTCATGAGCTTCCGAATTTTTCGACCTCATTCCCACTGGACCCTGCTCCATGCAACAGGTGAGAGATTGAGCCCTTGGGTGGCTGTTGGATGCTTCACTATGGGGGTTTCAATAATCTTTTTTTGAATAGGATGTATGTGCGTCAGAAGTAAGCTCCAGTGACCAGCTTGATTTTGCATTTATCGATTTATCTGTTGTGTTGTGTGGCAAAATTTTTGTTAAGAATTTGTTTGGACAACACAAACATCATATTTAATTACGTCTTTTGTCCAGTTGGTACCAGTTTCATGATTGTCGTATTTTTTTTGTTATTCAGTTTTAGGAGCAGTTGCATTTTCTTGGTATCTCTTGTAAAACTTACTTCCATTCGATAATTTTAGCGATAAATACATGAAATTCATGCATAGGCCAACATTTTAAGTGGTTTTGCTATTTTCAAAAAAATATATTATAGTTCAAGGTGAAAATTCGATGAAAATTTTAGAGATATTTTGTAGTTGTGAAAATGATGCATCAAGGTATTCGATTTTTTTTTTCACCTGTTGTTTTACTATGGTTGCGTTAAAGATTCTATTTGAGTATATTAAGCAGATTTTTTTTTCTTTTAAGAAAGTGACAGACCAAGAAACTAAATTGATTTCTATAAGATGTGTGTACTAATCTGAATGGAGGAGTTCTCTTATTAGCCGCGTCTGTGAGTTTAAATACAGAAAAGCAATTATTTTCCTGAAATAAAGGTGGTACGAGCTTTCAATTTTGCAGTCACACAATTGACGACGTAGATTGTTAGCTTATGTTTGAACCTTCTGAAAATCAGGATTCTCTCCTCTCCCCATTGAAAAACTGCAAGAATTATCTTCTTCATCGGTGTCTTCCCATTGTTGGCTATCACTTTCCTTGTAGCAGGATCTTCTTTGCTGTCTTTGTATGTGCCTCTTCTATCCTCTACTGCTTCTTTGCTTTCGCTGGCTTCTGAATCCGTACCCCAGTGAAGAGGATAACTCCTCAAGAAAACTCTTCTAGTTTTGTAATCTTCACAGCGAAAATTTCGCTCCTTCATATGATTTTCGTCCATGTTATTTGATCTAAATTTTCGAAGATAACAGAACTTAGGAGAAAGCTCTGGTTTTATAGGTGTTGTTGAACTGTGTTAGTGTGTATTTGTATGTGCTGTACATGCTCTGCTGTGGGGACAGAGATTTTACTAAAATAAAATAGTCAATCAACTAATTAAGATCATGTTACATGATCAATGTGAGTATTATCTATGTTCATTTGTCTTTTCTTGTGTTTTCTTCCCGATTGAGTTTAACTAGGAATATTTCTGTCTCTATACTGTTGCATTTCCTAGGTGATTTTTTTGTTCGTTTGAATCCCCGAATATGCTTTTGGAATACTCAACATTAGTTGTTGTCTAGCATTCAGTTTTAACACGAAAATGACTCGGAGTAGAGATTACTAATCATAGAACTTGTTGGGATGGTCCCGTTTGAAGGCAAAGTTAGAGCTTAACTTCTTGAATGGGTACAATTGTAAGGAATTCATCACCATTTTCTCCATTCAAATGGACTCTAATCTCATATTTAGATCTAGGGATTTAAATACCGTTGGTGGTCCCTTATATTTAAATCCTCCAATCCAAACACGTGGACCATGCATATGAACGAGTGAAACAAAAGATAAGTTGATGCAGTGCAAATTATATCTGCTAAACTTAAAATAGAATTCGACTAATGGGTAGGTTATTGGGAAATTTTGGGCGTTTAAAACATTAAACTACATGCCCCTTATTTCTTGCTGTTCAGATTAATAATTCGTTTGGTAGAAAATTTTTAACAGGTTGCCTTTTGATGGCACTGCCAAATGATGTCACTGTCTTTGCCAACATGAAGCAAAGCAAGGCACGTTGAAAACGACGACCAGTTGCAAATTTTAATGCGTTCTCTTTTAAATTTTCTCAAAGGAATTTTCATTCTATCTTAACGGAACATTGATTTTACAGATAAGTATCTGCGAATACATATATTTACATTTGATGCCTTGCAATTCGGCACAACTACGTGAGTTTGTGGAGGAAAAAGAATCTTGATTCGGTCGATTTTATCAATATATTTTTGGAAATTCAATCTTATCAGGTAGAATTTTTTTGTGTCAAGAAGAATTATGATCGAGACTTTTTATTAGTGCAATTGTTGTCTGTAAATTCTTTAAAATCATAGATTCATAGCCGTTTCATGTGTGCATGATTAACTTATAGCAGCACAAAAATGGATATGCCATAATTTTGCAGCTTAAATCATAAAGAGAAAAATGAGTTCTTCTTCTTTTAATTTAGCTCCTTTTAATTTGATTAGCTAATAATCATAATTGATTAGTTGTAATCTTTAATTTTTATTGTGGCAATTTTGATCTTTTAATTTGTGTTACAATTTTGGCCATTTTTTAATATAATTTATGTGATATTGATCACATCAGTATCATATTAGCACCACGCTATCATTAAATCAGCACCACGAAGAAAAACTATTTTTTTTTTTATAAAAAGATAATGGATTAAAATTAAATATGATAACAAAGATGACCGGGCGTGCAAAGAAATAAACATAAAGAGCTAAATTAGAAATTTTTATATTGATAGAAAGTCCAAGATTTTAATATAAAAAAAATGGGATGAACTCGTCTTTATAACATAAAACTAATATTTTTTTGGAATTTATGACATAAAAACTAATATTTTTCACTCAAATCATAATATATTATACTTCGTACTTTTGAAATTTATATAATTTATTCAAATAAAATATATATATGACAATATATATATAGGTGCATTGTTCATGAATTTGAAATTAATATTCTTATCAATAATTTTTGTGGATAAATATATTTTTTATCATGTAAGGCATGTTGTTTAAATGGAAACAGATTGATTAATTTGGATGAACACATCATTTGTTATTATGTTTCTAATGAGTTTACTTAAGTGCGAGATCAATCTGAAAACAGAACACAGCATAATAGAGCTCAGATCAGATTAGTTAGACATTACAAGCGAAGAGCTGAGCTCAGTTGAGAAGAACAGTTCCAGTCAGATTATAGACTCAGACAGATCGGAGCAACTCAGTTGAGAAGAGTAGAACATATCAGACCAGATGAGATAAGATATGCTAATAGTTGAACAAATCAGATTGGCGTTTCGCATTAGATCAAATTAGATAAGAGCAGATAAGACAAGAAGAGGAAAACAGATCAGACCAGATGAGATCAAATCAGATGGGAGCCGAACAGAACAGCTCAGAGAAGTAAACATATCATCTAATAGAAGTAAACAGATCAGATCAGAGAAAATCAGATGGGAACAAATTAGATCAGACCAGAATAGATGAGAATGAAGTTCGAGTCAAGTCAGCACATGATATTAGTTCAGAAGGACAAATCGGTTGGAACAATAACAATTCAAGATATAACAGAAGCATTTCAAACTGATTTGGTCAATACGATATAAGATCAGTTCATAGTAGTCTCAACTAAACCAGTACGAAGAGATGAAGATAAGTACAAAGAGACGAAACTTTAAAAAAGCCTTTTGCAACAACCATGAACTTGTATCCAACATCTATATCATAAAAAATGCAATAAATACAAGTGAATAGAAGATAACTAAAAATGATGGAAGAAGGAGAAAATATTAGAAGAGAGAAGAGAGGGAATCTTACTTGAATACATTAGCTTGATGAGATCACTTACCAGTGTGTGAGGATAAATGAAAGAATACATTATAACAGAATAATCATCACATACACATTTACACACATATATGAGCTATGATCTGAAATAGATTAGATGAATGAATCAGATTAGAAGAATATTGTCTTCACACAAAGACGTTAAACCTGGTGTTTTAATCTTGGCTTAGAGATGTTAAGATTGGTGTTTTAGTGTTGACATAGAGACGTTATATGCAGTGTGGAGTGTATAAGTCTAGTTTGGGCAATGTGATAAGTCTCAGCTGATGTGAGTTTATACAAACTATTTTATGAATCAAAGTTTCTAGTAGAACCTTTTAAATTAGAAAGAACGAGATACATAGAATCGGTGAGAAAACAAAAATCTGAGTATTCTCTTTACAACATATATTTATACATGTTTTATAAATTCACTTTTCAAAAAGTACGTCGAGTATGTCTTGATTTGTATTGTAATCAAATTCGATATAAACGTAGGTTCTCAAACCTTTAAGAACCAGAGTTATTGCAACTCACTCAGATCACGCATTTTAGTGTTATGTTCTGTGCTGATTATAGATTATTTTGAAACAAGCGCGATCCAATCCTTCCCCAGCACGTACTTCCCATTTTCTTTCCTATTA
Source organism: Dorcoceras hygrometricum (assembly GCA_001598015.1). Taxonomy (NCBI): domain Eukaryota; kingdom Viridiplantae; phylum Streptophyta; class Magnoliopsida; order Lamiales; family Gesneriaceae; genus Dorcoceras; species Dorcoceras hygrometricum. The sequence continues at coordinate 109,252 of KV014876.1, forward strand.
AAGTGGATATGTCATTTTACTCCAGTAGTTTGTATATGTTTTCTATTTTTGGTCCCAGTATTTTAAATTTTCTTTCTAGTGTTGTAATCTATATGTCTGAAAAAGAGGAACAAAAAATGAAGAAAACATGACTAAAAATAAAGAAAATATGCATGTTACAGAATAAAAAACAAAAGAGAAAGTCATACCAGTTATAAGACTAAAAACGGATGGTAACATGACAAAATGATAAAACATTGCATTGTGGGATTAAAAATACAAATTTCTTTCTAGGGTTAAATGAAAAATATGCAAGCTACAGGACAAAGAAAGGACCCATAATTTTCGTACACTAAATATGAATACAAGAAAGACTGCTCAGAAAAAAAGGAGACCAAGTTTGAAAAAAAATAAAGAAAGAAAAGAACACAATAGGAAACAAATCCCAACTAACATAACTACCACACACTACAAAAGGAAAACACTGTCCCCTCCAAAAAATGTCCTCCCACACATCCTTTTAATGGAAGAAGTGAAGAATCCCAGCTATTTTCCCTCCACTTTAATCGGATTCCAACCCATTTCCAAGCATCATCAATCCTCCATTGCTTCACAACCAATGACATCTCTAATAAGAAAACGAAATTATTTTGTTGGGATGATATAAACTTGACTTTTGTTTTCAGGTAGACCATTTTTTTTTTGCTTCTACCCTTTCCATTCCATCATTTTTCGTCTCTGTGTACGAATCAAAAACCGTGTAGAAGTGAGTTTTCTTGGGGGAGGAGAGGAGAAAAGAAATGGCGACGACGTTCACGGGAACTCTGGATAAATGCAAGGCTTGTGATAAGACTGTATATTTTGTTGATTTGTTATCTGCAGATGGGATGAACTATCACAAGTCTTGCTTCAAATGCAGCCACTGTAAAGGGACTCTGGTGGTATGTGATATTTGTTTTTAACTTCCCAACGACGATGATTAAGATTAAATCTCGCAACGGTCTTCTGCAGATGAGCAACTACTCTTCCATGGATGGAGTTCTGTACTGCAAGCCTCATTTCGAACAACTTTTCAAGGAGTCTGGAAATTTTAGCAAGAATTTTAATACATGTAAGCTGTAACACATTATATTTTTCATTTCCATGTAAGATTTATTCATCATATATATGTGTCTTATTCTTTTAACACTTACAAATGTTTCAGCTGCGAAGTCGGAGAGGGAAAACTCTTTGGTGCGTTGTTCTTTTTTATTCCGAGATCGCTTTTTTTTTTCTTTCCAATCCATTTTTTTTATCGGCCATGTTTCAATATATGCAGGCAAGGGCACCAAGTAAGGTTTCGGCAATGTTCTCTGGTACTGTGGACAAATGTTCAGCTTGTAAAAAGACCGTTTATCCTCTGGAGAAGGTATCTTGATGGAGAAATATTTTGCAATAAATTGACAAATTTATATATCATGTTTTTCCATTATATTTGGTATGTTCAAATAAATGTTTTAAACAACCTTTTTTACTAATAAATATTATTATATATTTGCAAAAAAGATGACAATGGAGGGAGAATCGTTTCACAAATCATGCTTCAAGTGTGCTCATGGTGGATGTCCTCTTACACACTCATCCTATGCTGCATTGAACGGGATTCTATACTGTAAGGTCCATTTTCAACAACTATTTCTGGAGAAGGGAAATTACCAACATGTCCTCAATGCGGCTACTAATAAAAAGAGTGGCGTGGAACCCATAGAGTCTACGGAGACTAATGACGAGACGGTCGATCTCGAGGAGCCGGAGGATAATGAAGCTGGTCAACCAAAATCTAATATCGAATCCGAATCTGAGACTGCACAAGAACAAAGTTGAAGGGAATTTATTTTTTTAGTCGTTGCTATATATCATCAACTCGAATATGTTGACAATTTTCCTTTCTTTCATTTTTCTACTTAAAGTCTATGATAAACTAAATTATTCATGTATTAAAACAAAATTTGCTTGAACACAATTTATTGGTTTTAGACACATTTTTATATATTTGCATTTCACATTTACATAGAAATATTGTGATATATTAATTAATTTTAACGTAAGATAGTTTAGGTTTTGTGACTGGCATTATTGTAATGGGAAATTTTTTCCCATCATTCATGTTTAATATTTTTACAATTTTGGTCTATTTATATATCAAAACTGAATCGGTTGAATCTCTGAGGCATTACAATGGGAAAATTTTCTTTGTAAAAGAACGTATAATTAAGTTGATGTGGCATGATCGAGTTAGATTCACCAACCATGCTTCTTGTAAAACTTAAGCTTATATAATTTAAGTGTTAAAATTGCATTATGACCAAGTCATTTGAAATTCATGACATCAAATTCATTATTAGATTAAACAAAAAGGAAATACAACTCTTAGGCTTCGTTTGGACATACTTATTAAAAACGTTTTTAGTGTGTTTAGAGTTAAAAACTTAAAATATTTCTTTGGATAAGTTTTTACAAATTTTTTTGAAAATTATTTTTAAAAAACTAATTTTGAAATACACTTTCTAAAAAACAAGTGAAAAATGTTTTATAGTGGTTTTAGAATATAAAATATAGGTAAAATTATACGAATAATTAATTAATTTTTTTATTAGACTAATTATTTGAATGCTATTTTAATATTACTTCTTAATTATAAATCATTTTCTAAATAATTATCTAAATTTTTTTAATTTAAAAATATTTTATAAAATAATTATCTAAACACATACTTATCTTTAAAAAAAAACTTTCAAAAATATTCTTCAAGAATTTTTTTAAAAAACACTTTTATAAAAATATTTAAAAAAATTATCCAAACGAAACCTTAGTTTTGTGATATATTTTATAATCTCCATGATGAATTTCAAATGACTCGATTTTTTGTCGTAGCCTGTTTTCAAATTTAAATAAATTTATGCATAAATGTATGCTTTAAAAAATGAAATACAACAAATTATGTATCGTAATGTTATGATATAATGTTATGATTGTCCAGATCTAATTTATTCTACATATAATTTTTAACAAGTGACTTGTCGCAATTATAATTTATCAAGTATAAAACTACAATTTGTAGAAATTATTAGTAATTACAAGTGACATGTCGCAAAATGATCGAGAGCTAATTTTTTAAGAAATACCACTAGCAAACTAGTACTGTTCGATACGTTCAAAAGCCAAAAAAGCACGGACAAGTTACTGGCCTTCACGCCTTTATTAGAAATTTGTTATTTTAGTTTTATTAAATAAATTAATTAATTACTTCATCTATAATTAGTACTAGTAATCCATGTGGCCCCCACCCAATAGAAATTCAATTTCTGAGCTTCAGTTCAGTCCTTCGCTTCCCCAAACGGAGTACAGACGGCCATTCACCTGCCGTTAGAGTCGCGACACAGAGGGCAAAGGATACAATTTCGAGAATGAAGCTCAAGTTTCTTCCGTTATAACGTCCGTTTGCCTCCTCTCCATTTCGTCCCCTTGGTTATTTCCGCCTCCAGTTTTTTTCCTTGGCACCATCCTTCATCGGTAAGTTGCAATTACTACTCTTCATTTTAGCTCGCGCGCTCGCATTCAGCTTGTTTTCAAGCTATCACCTTTCGATTGATACGTGGAAATGATGAAATGCTTAGTTTTGATTTGATTTCGTTGTGTTTATGATGTGAATTTGGTGGAGTTAATCTGTGTTGCAAAGTGCTTGTTACGAGGTCGATGCGAGGCTAATGCTTAGTGAGAACTGGAAACAGATCGTTGATTGCGGCGTGTGTGATCCAAGAAGTTTTAAAGTTGATTCTGTTGATATATTTGCGGACATGATTTTGATATGTGTATGCATGTGATCAGTAACTGTGCTTCATGCGTGAACAAATATAGGTAAACGTCACCGCTTAAACTGCTGAACCGTGTGATGACAGAAGCAATTACACTTAATCCTGTTTAGGCGTGGGTACACGGGGGAAGACACAGCGGCTGATAAAGTTGTACCGTAGGTTTTAAAAAATGGAAGTTTTATTCGCAAGCACATTAAATTGGCTCCCTGGATGCTGGGGTTTTTCTTTCTTTCTTTGTGATTCTCCTGAGTTTGGTAACACGAGGACACCTTTTTCCTTTGTTAGTTACGATGAAAATGCAAGAATTGTTTGCTTTGGGGTAACGAAATTTTTATGATATCTTTGCAAATCGCAGTTTTATTCTTCTTTTAGCTTCATTTTTCTAAATTTCTTCTCTAAGTAATGATATCTTCGCATCTGTTATGAGCATGTGCTGGTGCGTGTGCTAAAAGTATTTAATCTGATTTATGTTGGTAAATAGCTTATAGAAATTGTGGAAGTAAGGCTGCAATTTTTACAGGCACTAGTTCACTTGTCTAATTCACCTCTTTATTTAGTTATAACTTAAAAGATTGTATGGCAGCCAAATGAAACTGCAATTGGTAAATAGCTTATAGAAATTGTGGAAGTAAGGCTGCAATATTTACAGGCACTAGTTGACTTGTCTAATTCACCTCTTTATTTAGTTATAACTTAAAAGATTGTCTGGCAGCCAAATGAAACTGCAATTGGTATATAGCTTAATTTGATTGTTTATAATGTCATTTTTCCATGAAGATATTCCGTTCCTTTTTGCTCTTGTCAGTTGATCTCAAGCTAGAGATTATTGATGTGATTTTTTGTGACGTATATCTACTCTTTTCAACATAGGAATGATGGACATCACATGTAGTATATCTAGATCACATGTGATTTATGGAGTTGAAGCTGTAGGTTTTAGGGAATCAGAGCACTTGAATTTGGCAACAAATTTGAAATCTGGTGGCTGTAATTGTTTTGGAGATTCAAGGCTTCTCTTGAAAGCACATTCAGGAAAGAAGGTGAAGAAAAATATTAGATATTGTACTCGTCCTTCCAGTCCACGTATTCTCAATGAAGACACTTTTTGGCTGTGGTGTCATAGATCTCTTGGCTCTGCTTTTTATAGATGTGGAAATATTTTTAAAACTTCGAGTCCTGTCGGCTTGTCACATTGTCAGGGCAATGAATCGGTAGCTTATATAAATGGAAATGGAAATGATGTAGAAGTGGGTGAGACTGGAACTGCTGTGGCAAGCTTTGAATCTATTGCCTCCGTTGAAATATCAGGGGAAGAAGGTGAGGAGGCTCCAGATTTGGATGAACTGAGGGACTTGTTGGAGAAAGCTGCAAAAGAGTTGGAAGTTGCACGCAACAACAGTGCAATTTTTGAGGAAAAGGCCCAGCGAATATCAGAAACTTCTATATTGTTGAAGGATGAGGTTGCTAAAGCATGGGGTCATGTACATGATGCCCTTAGTAAAGCACAAGAAGTTTTAAATGAAGAGGCTTCTGCCAAAGAAGATGTCCAAAAGGCAACAACTGCTCTTTCTGTGGCGGAGGTTAAACTCCAAGATCTTTTGAATTCACAGAAAATTGCATCAGAGAAAATTGGTTTTCCTAAATATTCTGAAGAAAATGATTCCGATATTGAAATTGAAGAGGAAAAATCAAGTGAAGAGGAAGCAGCACTCTTGGCTGCACAACATGACTTAACAAAGTGTCGAGAACATTTGGTAAATTGTGAGGCCGAACTCAGAATGGTTCAAAGCAGGAAAGAAGAGCTGCAAAAGGAAGTGGACAGGTTGAACGAGGTTGCAGAGCAATCACAAATCAAAGTTTCTAAAGCAGAGGAAGATGTGGCAAACATTATGCTTTTAGCAGAGCAAGCTGTTGCTCATGAACTTGAGGCTGCACAACGTGTCGATGATGCATATATTGCACTACAGAGGGCAGAGAAGAACCTTGATCTTTTGAGCGTCGCTGCAGTGGATGTTGAACAAAATATCACAGAGCTGGTATCACTAGAAAGTTCTTTAAATGATGCTGTGGAGAAAGAAAGGGAGGTGCGGACCGAATCGATAGAAATAGTTGAGCTGGAGGAACAAATTTTAGTGGATGAGAGTGACAAAGAGAGTGAAAAGTCAAATGCAGGTCTATCAGAGGACATTGAATCAGATTCAGAGAAGTTGAAAACTATTCAGAGTAAGATACAGGGAATGCAGAAGGAATCAACTAGAGAGATTTCACCTTTAAGCACTCCAAAAGCATTATTGAAGAAATCATCCCGATTCTTTTCTGCATCTTTTTTCTCTTTTGCTGCGGACGGGGAAGAGTTTACTCCAGCTTCAGTTTTTCATGGTGTAGTGGAGTCCGCTCGTAAGAACTTCACCAAGTTGGTCTTTGGCTCACTGCTTGTTGGAGCAGGGTATGCTTAGTATCTCTTGGAGTTTTTCAGTATTTGGTAAAATTAATTTTGATTACTTAAATACATGCTTGAATTTGTCAATTATTTAAAAGTAGTTTGCTGTGATGGCCATGGGGTTGCTTCTGCTACTTGCTTGTATGTTGGAAAAAACAAATTTCATAAAGTTGCTAATGAAATTACAGAATTGCCTTATATATCAATCGAGGTGAAAAGATTTCCCAGCTATTTCAGCAACCAGACATAATGACCACTAGCATTGATGAGGTGTCCACTACAACAAAGCCTCTGGTCAGGAAATTGAGAAAACTTCCTCAGAAAATGAAGAAACTAATGGAGATGCTTCCTCATCAAGAGGCATGGCTTCATTTGACTTACGCTTATCTAGTTAGATTTAAACTTGCCATTCTATTGTCTGTATTTTTACAGTATTCGGTTTCCTAATATGGACCGCGTCTCTTCTTTTTCAGGTAAGTGCGGAGGAAGCCTCGCTATTTGATGTGTTATGGTTACTGCTTGCAAGTGTTATATTTGTTCCCACTTTCCAGAAAATTCCTGGAGGTATGTGGAATTTGAATATGTTTTTTCCAAACTCCAGCTGACGTAGAGAAATATGGAAAAGGCAGTATGATAATTATATTTTTCTTGCACCATATAGGGACCTGTTTCTGTCTTTTCCTTGGTTTTTTTCATTCTCTCTAATTTGTGAAACGCTATATCATTTTTATACTTTCCAGTTTCCACATTCCATTGAATTTTACATCCCACAGTTGATATTTGCTACTATCGACAATTGTTGTTTCTGCTTTCAGGCAGTCCTGTCCTTGGTTATTTAGCTGCTGGGATCTTAATTGGCCCCTATGGTCTCTCTATTATTCGCAATGTACATGCAACTAAGGCAATAGCTGAGTTTGGAGTTGTCTTCTTGCTGTTTAATATTGGCCTTGAGGTAGACAAAACGAATTTTTCATGTTTGGATTTTGTTAAGGCATTCACTTTCACAAGTCAGTCATATGGCAGTGGGCGTTGATCTTCACATTATTGTTTCTTGCAGCTCTCAGTTGAAAGACTAAGTTCAATGAAAAAATATGTTTTTGGATTGGGATCTGCTCAGGTGATTGTAGACTGCATAATATTATAAATTTAATTGTAGGAGGGTCTTTATAGCATGAAATCAGTTCCCTGTTCATGACCTTACTCACAAATAACAAATGCAGGTCTTGGTCACAGCTGTGGTTGTTGGTGTGGTTGCTCGGTATGTGTCTGGGCTGCCTGGGCCTGCTGCAATTGTCATAGGGAATGGCCTTGCACTATCTTCAACTGCAGTTGTGCTACAGGTAACATCGCAGTATGTGCTGATATTTTCTTGTATTCATTCTATATGTGTTTTTTCGGTTTGTTGATTTTTTTTTTCAATTACAAGATTTAATTTGTGGAAAGTTTGAGACACAGTTATGGTGCTTCTTGTTATTCAAGATAGCTTGCTTTTAGCCTGGTTGGTTTTTTCGTTTTCAAGAAGCTATAAGAATAACTCTTATTGACATGAGGCATATAAATTTTTCTGTGCGATATCTATAGGTACTGCAAGAACGTGGAGAGAGTACATCACGGCATGGGAGATCTACATTTTCTGTGTTGCTCTTCCAGGTATTTTTGCACTAGTCTTGTAGAGTATCAATCCTCATCTCTTATCTCTTTTTTCTGTTTTTCTACCTTTCACATGTTGATCTCCTTCTAGTTATTGTTCTTCTGATATTTGTTAAGTTCTTTTATGCAATTTTCTTTACTCCAGGATTTGGCCGTGGTGGTTTTGCTTATACTAATACCACTTATTTCACCGAATTCGTCCAAGGGAGGGGTAATAATTTTCTATTACTGTTATTTTTCACACAGACAAAGAGAAAAGAATGACATGACTTTGAATTTTCATCCTGTGTTCTCCTGTAGTTCAAGAATGTGATTTACAGCTTTATTCGGCATTGCACATGTTGTGTGGTTGCTTATTCAATTCTGATGACCAGAAACATCTGGTGTTGCACTTCAATTGATGATGCGTTGATAAGCTATATCCCTATGGTTTAGGTTGGTTTCCAAGCCATTGCTGAAGCTCTTGGATTAGCTGCTGTGAAGGCAGTAGTTGCCATCTCAGCCATAATTGCGGGAGGACGACTGGTAAGTATTTTCTACATGCTGAAGAAGACTACTTCAGATTGTGGAATATATGCTTTTAACTACTGTTATTTTCAATGAAATTTGCCATATCTTTCCGTTGAACATGATTTTGTACATGTTTTGCAGGGTAGGGAACCTTAATATTTCTCCCACGACATAAAATATGCAGCTGTTGATTATATAGTATCTTTAAAAATGTATTCCATCCTTCTTCCTTTGTGCAGCTGCTTCGCCCAGTTTACAAGCAAATTGCTGAGAATCAAAATGCTGAAATATTTTCTGCAAATACGCTTCTTGTCATTTTGGCAACCAGTCTCCTAACTGCCAGGGTAGAAAACTCGTGTTATTAGCTGTGTGTTACTGAGTTCTCATGGTCACATGTTGTTCTAATTCTTTATTTGCAAACAGGCTGGCCTTTCAATGGCTTTAGGAGCATTTTTGGCTGGCTTGCTTCTAGCGGAAACCGAATTCTCATTACAGGTTGAATCTGATATTGCACCATACCGTGGCCTCCTATTGGGTCTATTCTTTATGACGGTACACTTTCACCTGCTCATATTGTTTGCTGTAAAATCCAGTAGTAACTCATTTTCCTTCAGATCTTGGAGATTTCCGTAATATTGTTATCTGTTAAAAACTGTTTGCGTAACATTGTTTAATAACACTCTTTTGTGTACTTGCATCCTTTTATTGCATTTTGCATTTTGTCATGAAAATGATTCTATTGCTTATGAGTAATTTGATATTCTAGAGGACAGTGAGTACTTGTAGCTTTTTTTTATCACTTACAGAAGGTTGTGTATTTTCAGGTTGGTATGTCCATTGATCCAAAACTTCTAGTTTCAAACTTCTCAGTTATTGCCGGCTCATTGGCGCTTCTAATTGCTGGGAAGACCATCTTGGTTGCACTTGTTGGTAGAATATTTGGTATTTCAATGGTATCGGCAATTAGAGTTGGCCTTCTACTTGCACCTGGTGGAGAATTTGCGTTTGTAGCCTTTGGTGAAGCTGTTAACCAGGTTTTCGCTATATTTACACCTGCAGCGATTATTATGTTGCTCAGTTCTGATATCTGGCTAAATCAAAGATCCACACCAGTGGCATTAATCTTTATTTCTCTAGAAAATAGTTAAGTAGAGTACTGCTTACTGGTTGAGAAATACTCTGCATTACTCAACTCAACTGTTTTGTGGATCTTAAACTGGACTTCAAGCCCATACAATTAGGAATCGAGCAGACCATAGTGAATAATAAACTCTTGCCTCTATTTAGTGGCTGTTGGATGGCAGTGTGTGAGGGATTTCGTCCCCCCCTGAACTGTGCTTGTTCTCGACTTTGATGTGAACCAGTGGCGAAGCATCGAGTACTTCTAAAAGACGTTTTGTTGCCATTTGTTACTAAAGCTTAATTAATAGAAGGTGTAGCTGCGAAAGTTAGATCAGATATGAAAACGAGTGCAGATAATAACCATTGCTAAATTTTAAATTGATTGTTTGTAAATTTTATTGGCAGGGTATAATGTCTTCCCAGTTGTCATCCCTGCTGTTTCTCGTGGTTGGAATTTCAATGGCTCTCACCCCATGGTTAGCTGCTGGAGGCCAATTGATAGCTTCTCGCTTTGAACTGCAGGATGTTCGAAGTTTATTACCTGATGAAAATGAGGTAAACGGTAAAACTTTTTGTTTCTTTGTATACTCATGTAGATGATGTTGTTGTTAACTATCCTATGAACTCTATTAGTCTTACTTAGTGCTTCGATGTCTTTGATGGTCTTCTTCTTTTCATTCCCAGCCAATGTTCCCCTCAATTTATCCTATTCAGATCAAGAAGCAAGCTTTACTGTCTATCTTTAATTCTTATACATGATCATTTGTGTATATTCGATACTTTAATTATTTCTGTTTGTTGAGGCTGCAGTCAAGTGATGGTTTTATGAAGTTTTCTTTGAATAGCATCTGGTATAACTATATGACTGTGTTTTGATTCATTTTTTCAAATAGCCAATTGTATTGTGATTTGTGATTCCTGATTGGTATCACCCATGAGATATATTGTTTTAATCTAAACTTTGTTACTACAATACACTTTAGAATTGCATGAACAAATCAATTGAACTTCTTTCTCCTTTTATGGTTCGTATATTATGCTGAATAACTTGATTTTCACACAGTTAAGTGAATGTAATATTCCTGCTTCAGGTGGTTCTATGAGATTATTTGCATTCCGATTATTATCTTTATGTCAGCTGATGCGTGTCTATATGTCTAGTATGAAATGCTCTAATTTTTTTTCTTTTCCGATTTCTTCAGACAGATGATCTTCATGACCATATAATTATTTGTGGCTTTGGACGTGTTGGTCAGGTATTATACTTTTTTCATTCCATGTATAGTAAAAATACTACAGATATATCACCTATCTAGCATGTGAACTAAGTATTAAGTTTCTGTCACTCAAGTAGATGCTTCTCATCTTTAATCTTACAGATCATTGCCCAGCTTCTTTCTGAGCGACTGATTCCTTTTGTTGCACTTGATGTAAGAAGGTATGGCATTTTGCATGCAATTACCTGCTAATGTGCTGATTAGAGTTCATAGTTAAAGGTTCGAACTTTTATTATGCACTCGGTGTTCCCATTATGATTTGTGATTTGCTTTTAGTTTTTTGGTCATGGACAGTTCTGTCAATGTTTAACGAAGAATGGATATTTCGTTGGCTAACTCTTTGAATCTCTTTTACTAGAAAGGAAATGTCAAGTTGGATGAGTAAGCTAACTAACATATCTTGTAGATACTTATCTTCTTAAATTTTCATCATTCCAGTGATCGAGTTGCTGTTGGACGTGCACTTGACCTTCCTGTATACTTTGGTGATGCGGGTAGCCGCGAGGTGACTGAAAGAGCATGTGCTGCGACACTTATTGAGATTAATTTGATCATGCTCATTCAGGGTGAAAAAGGCATTCTGTAACTTCCTCTATTTTTGGTTTAAGGTCCTCCACAAAATTGGTGCTGAAAGAGCATGTGCTGCGGCAGTGACTTTAGATAGTCCTGGAGCAAATTACAGAGCTGTCTGGGCTTTGAGCAAGTATTTTCCAAATGTGAAAACATTTGTCCGTGCTCATGATGTTGATCATGGCCTAAACTTAGAAAAAGCTGGGGCAACTGCAGTATGCTTCTGTGACTTCTTTTTCTGTGGTTTATCTTTCTGCTTGTTCCAATTACTAGATTAATCTTAGTGTTAATGATCTTGGATTTATCCTCATAGTTATACTATTTCGAGTAAAGTTAGCGTATTAGGAGTTGCAAATTATTTTAACAGGTTGTTCCCGAGACTTTGGAACCTAGTTTGCAATTGGCAGCCGCTGTTCTTGCACAAGTAAGTAGATCGCCAATCACATAATGATTTGACTTCACTCGTTATGTAAAATAAACTTTTCTTTCATTTATTGTTCCATATATATTTTCAATAAAGGATGCTCTTTGAGATCAAAATTATTATTTTTCCAAACTATGTTTCCACCTCGGACTAATATATGGCCTTTTCTTTCCTTTTGGAGTTTTACTCAGGGATGATGGGGATATTATGTTCCCACCTTGGACTAGCTTTATGGCCTTTTCTTTTGTTTTGCATTTACTCAGGGATGACGATAGGATGTCACTACTTTTAATATTTTATTATGTACAAATCTGAGTTCATATATGTTAGTACTTCGTTTGCTAATGAGATTTTTTTTTTCAGAAAAGAAAAAGGAAGGAAAGAAAACCCTGATATGTCAACCTAACTTTTATAATTATAAAAGCTTACACCACGTGACTATATTTATGTTGGATTCCAAGCCCAATACTATTTCCAGATATGTATGCAGTCCAACACGCACATAGGCAATTTCACGACACTAGATTGATTTAGCATAGAGCTAGTAGAAGATGCCCCAACAATAGTTTTACATTTAAAGTGGTTGTAATTTACACTGCCTGTCATCATGTTTCAAAAGGTTCCAGACCGATATTTCTTAGGTGGAGTTTGGCAGTTAGCTTGTCCCATATTGTCGTCACTTGAAAGACATGACCTGCCTTCATGACCACCTTAAGACATATGACCTGCTTTCAGGACCACCTTAGTTTTAATCATATGGCATTGTTGGCTTATTATAGAAGTATAAAGTGACGAAGGAATTTTTTTCAGGCCAAATTACCGACATCAGAGATAGCGGCTACAATCAATGAATTTAGATCCCGCCATCTCTCCGAACTCACTGAGGTATCAAGTAGTACTAATAGATAGATGCAGTATTTTGGTTAGGTCTCACAACCTAATAATTTGTGTACCTATTGACTCACCAAGAAGTATGTATTAAAAGTATCTTCCTTTCTTCTGACACAGCTTTCTGAAACGAGTGGGAGCTCACTTGGTTATGGTTTTTCCGGAACGATGAGTAAACCTAAACCTAAGCATTCTGACCCTTCAGACGAGAACCAGCTAATTGAAGGAACGCTAGCAATATGATTCTCCAGCCTTGAGCTTTAGTGCGGAGGAAAAAGACGAAAAGAGTAGAAGGATATTTAAATTGTATAGCATTTTACTTTAGTCTTGAACATTGTACAGAAATATAGCATCAGATGTTGCAAGACACTGAAAAAAGATGATGGAAAGAATGGTAAAAACTATGCACTCTTTTTTTGGTATACAACTCTTGGCATTTGCGACCAGGAATATGTTCCGGAATTAGTTTGTTTGGACATTTGAGTTTGGGTTCTTGCACTAGGATAACATCGTATTTTTACATATGGGAGTTTCAGGAGTGAAATTTTGGAGGATTTTAAAATTTTATGGAGCGTGTGTTTTAATGTCATGTAAATATGTAATAATGATGGTGCCAATTCTAATTTTCTAAGCGTTAATTTTTGTTACCTTCCTTGAGGCAAAATGAAGTTACTGAATTGAATTGTGATAAACATTTGGTGATGAAAACAATTTGTATAGTAACTTGTATAAGTTGTTTAGAACTTAATTAATTTTTTCAGGATTGATACTGTGGACAACTTGTATGAGCATCTTTTTGGATATCCAGCTATGTGGCACGCTCTGATGTCCACACTGGATGTCCAAAGTATCAAAATATATTAATTTTTTAGTTTATATTTCAACTTGTAAGTTTTAAGCGGGAATTCGTGATGGTGTTAACTTATTTTAAACTTACGTTTGATTATATGTTCTGAAACGTATAAAAACACGAAATAAATGGACGGAAAGTAAAAAGAAAAAAAAAGTCATTGAATCAATCTGTGAATCATATATGATTCGATTTAACAAAACATTCGAATGTATTGTGAAAATCGATTCAGAATAAGATTATTATAAGAAATGGTACAATTGGAAATAAACAATCAAATGATAAATTGATAACGAACATTCATGTGCAACTTTTGTTAATTGGTCAAATGAATCTAACTAACAAATAAATTTATCTCAATAGATATCCATCAAAGCGACAGCTGTACAGAAACAAGGAAAACCTGTCCCATCCTGTGTTTATATGATACAATCAGTTACATGATATAGACCAAGAACAGGTGGGTCACATGATTAAATTACTAATGCAAAGCAAAACTTCAAGTACACTCTATTTTGGTAGATGAACTATTAATTAAATAGCAAATTGTATTGCGAACTTCTATTAATAGCTCAACTGGTACATCAATATCAAATTAGAACCATTTTTTATTTGATTTAGTTAAGATATCTATTTACGTGCCCCTTTATTAATTTATTTTCAATATTTTATAATTAGCTAATATGTATAATTAAAACAATTTTGAAAAATAAATTTGATAGATACAGAATTAAATTAAATATATTTATTTTTTGAAACTTTTATTCATTGTTTTTTCTTCTTAAAATTATCTTCGTATTTTTTTTGCATATACTTACAAATTTCTCATTCCGTCTTCTTGAAAAACAATAAAAAATTATCCCATTTCCCCTAACTCCATATGTGCCTCCAACCTGGCCATCACATTGACGGTACAAATAGAAGTTGGGAAAATAAACTGTGAATGATATGAAAACTGGTATATTTGTAAGTTATCTAATCTAAATATAAGCTAATTCTAACTAAAAGTAAAATGGCGAGTCACATAGGCGTCATAGATGGAGTTGGGAGAAAATAGCCGTGGAGGATGGGAAAACTGATACATAAAAGTTATACGTTTGATAAGGTAGCGTGTCGTTGTGGTTCGCGCTGAGTTGGGCTTCAGTTTTGGAGGTGAGTTGGACGTTTTGAGCTGAGTAGCAGCTTAGAGTCCTTGCTGATCTTTTCCCGTGACAGTTTGATTAGGCTGTTTGGTTAGGTAAACTAAGCTGAGTTGGAGTCAGTTTAGAGCATGCTTAACTACTGCCCCTGCATGGATTGTATTCTCAAGATCTGGAGGCTTGTCATTGTGTTCCGATACTTCAACGTCTCAAAGTGTTCTAGTGGAAATTGGGAGTACATGGCTATGGATTTAGTTATCCATTACCACGATCGTGTCGAGGTTGTGAAGCGTTTTGGATAGTGATTGATCAACCGTTTAAGTCAGCCACGCGTTGTTCCTTTGGTTAGACAGGTTCTATGAGAAGATGCGAAGTTGATAAATTCCTGCGGCATTATTTGCAAATTTATCAAAATAAAAGCAACCAAAAACGTATCTAACATATTATGGTAAAAAAAGCAAACCACAAAAATCAGACCAACCATAAAAAACTCCTTAAACATTAGATATCCTTTTCCAAAGGCAGTCCAATAATATTCAGATTTTTCAGAAATAAAACAAATTCGATCACAACCCTTTACTTTAGATATATTCTTACTTACAATATAATAAATAAGTTCAAAATCGCTGGTCAATTCTAACCTTGAGCTTCTCTTCTCCAAGAAATGATTTCAGGCTCTGCGAAGATAGATAATACGTCAAATGAAGAAGAGGCTAAAAAATTTTAAGACGTTTAAAATGAAGAAAGCCTAACACCATCTCAATAAACATCTACGTAGCAACCTTTTTTTTATGAAGGCGGCCACATTTAATTATCATATTCCACAGTGGATAACCATCATCCTTCAGAGTTATGAGACCATAAACCAAACAGTTGCAAGGTAATATAAATTCAAAGGAGCTACAAAATGTGGAGGGGTAGCAGCACTTAAAGCAAACATTTATGAGAAATCCCAAGTTTTTGTCTTAAAATCTCTTCTAATTCAAATATTAAAAAAAAGGAAGATTTGAGTTTAAAAAACATCATTACCTCGGAGGATGAAGCGAGAGCTCTGAAACCGAAAGGAACATGCGGAATAGATCTCAGTACGACTGACATTGGCTGTGGAGTGGGATAAGTGAATTTTCAATGTGGCCATTATACGATCTTGATTTCTTTTCACCCCTTTGTACGTTCTAACATTGTCAACTTTTCCCATTGTTGGGAGATAAATGCCCTGAAATTGAAAGCGACCGACCAACCCCATATTACAGAAACGAAGTAGAAGAAGGTGACTTAATGTAATAATTAGTTTAATTTTTAACATATATGAAATTTTTTTTATCGAGTAATCGTTTCGATAAATGGTTTTGTAAAATAAGTTTAGATGGTTTGGAAAAATTAATTTGTTAGTATACACATCGAATCATGGAAGAGTTTCTGAATTACGAATTATATGTAATTTGATATCGATGTTCAAGATTAATAGGAATAAAATATTTTAAATTGTGCACGTGGTCAAAGTATAAAATATAATGATCAAGTATTTTTATGATAGGATACAATTGAATTAAATATGATAGTTGTAGAGAAATATAGAAATTTGCCTTTTTAAATAACATTAGAAGAGTTTTTAAAATATTATGATATTTGTATTAAACAAGGTATATATATATACATATATATTGAAATAGGTTACTTTAAATACTAACCCACAACCGCAGAATCATGAGTTACTATCTTATGTTAAATCTATAAATCTAAATACAAAATTAGTAATTTTTTTTGTTGTACAGATTGGGGTTAGTTGGTATAGTGATTTATGTAAAGAAGCTAAGAAGTAGTGAAATATATATATATATATAATATATATATACATATATATTGAAATAGGTTACTTTAAATACTAACCCACAACCGCAGAATCATGAGTTACTATCTTATGTTAAATCTATAAATCTAAATACAAAATTAGTAATTTTTTTTGTTGTACAGATTGGGGTTAGTTGGTATAGTGATTTATGTAAAGAAGCTAAGAATGAGTTGGGCTTCAGTTTTGGAGGTGAGTTGGACGTTTTGAGCTGAGTAGCAGCTTAGAGTCCTTGCTGATCTTTTCCCGTGACAGTTTGATTAGGCTGTTTGGTTAGGTAAACTAAGCTGAGTTGGAGTCAGTTTAGAGCATGCTTAACTACTGCCCCTGCATGGATTGTATTCTCAAGATCTGGAGGCTTGTCATTGTGTTCCGATACTTCAACGTCTCAAAGTGTTCTAGTGGAAATTGGGAGTACATGGCTATGGATTTAGTTATCCATTACCACGATCGTGTCGAGGTTGTGAAGCGTTTTGGATAGTGATTGATCAACCGTTTAAGTCAGCCACGCGTTGTTCCTTTGGTTAGACAGGTTCTATGAGAAGATGCGAAGTTGATAAATTCCTGCGGCATTATTTGCAAATTTATCAAAATAAAAGCAACCAAAAACGTATCTAACATATTATGGTAAAAAAAGCAAACCACAAAAATCAGACCAACCATAAAAAACTCCTTAAACATTAGATATCCTTTTCCAAAGGCAGTCCAATAATATTCAGATTTTTCAGAAATAAAACAAATTCGATCACAACCCTTTACTTTAGATATATTCTTACTTACAATATAATAAATAAGTTCAAAATCGCTGGTCAATTCTAACCTTGAGCTTCTCTTCTCCAAGAAATGATTTCAGGCTCTGCGAAGATAGATAATACGTCAAATGAAGAAGAGGCTAAAAAATTTTAAGACGTTTAAAATGAAGAAAGCCTAACACCATCTCAATAAACATCTACGTAGCAACCTTTTTTTTATGAAGGCGGCCACATTTAATTATCATATTCCACAGTGGATAACCATCATCCTTCAGAGTTATGAGACCATAAACCAAACAGTTGCAAGGTAATAAATTCAAAGGAGCTACAAAATGTGGAGGGGTAGCAGCACTTAAAGCAAACATTTATGAGAAATCCCAAGTTTTTGTCTTAAAATCTCTTCTAATTCAAATATTAAAAAAAAGGAAGATTTGAGTTTAAAAAACATCATTACCTCGGAGGATGAAGCGAGAGCTCTGAAACCGAAAGGAACATGCGGAATAGATCTCAGTACGACTGACATTGGCTGTGGAGTGGGATAAGTGAATTTTCAATGTGGCCATTATACGATCTTGATTTCTTTTCACCCCTTTGTACGTTCTAACATTGTCAACTTTTCCCATTGTTGGGAGATAAATGCCCTGAAATTGAAAGCGACCGACCAACCCCATATTACAGAAACGAAGTAGAAGAAGGTGACTTAATGTAATAATTAGTTTAATTTTTAACATATATGAAATTTTTTTTATCGAGTAATCGTTTCGATAAATGGTTTTGTAAAATAAGTTTAGATGGTTTGGAAAAATTAATTTGTTAGTATACACATCGAATCATGGAAGAGTTTCTGAATTACGAATTATATGTAATTTGATATCGATGTTCAAGATTAATAGGAATAAAATATTTTAAATTGTGCACGTGGTCAAAGTATAAAATATAATGATCAAGTATTTTTATGATAGGATACAATTGAATTAAATATGATAGTTGTAGAGAAATATAGAAATTTGCCTTTTTAAATAACATTAGAAGAGTTTTTAAAATATTATGATATTTGTATTAAACAAGGTATATATATATACATATATATTGAAATAGGTTACTTTAAATACTAACCCACAACCGCAGAATCATGAGTTACTATCTTATGTTAAATCTATAAATCTAAATACAAAATTAGTAATTTTTTTTGTTGTACAGATTGGGGTTAGTTGGTATAGTGATTTATGTAAAGAAGCTAAGAAGTAGTGAAATATATATATATATATA
>KV014876.1:128792-160477 GCA_001598015.1 Dorcoceras hygrometricum
AAGTTCGATATTTGTGTTTTGTTCCTATTTCACAAGCTATATTTTAGTTGTTTTAATGATTCTTGTTATGGTTTAAATTTATCTTAAGATGAATTTTATGTGTGATATGTAATTTAATGTATAATTTAGTCGAAAGCTGGTGGTGTGTTATAATTCATTATAGAATCTGGTGGCACATTCCATTATTCGATAATAATATTGTAATTTTAATTCATTTGATTCGATATGTTGTACATATATTTAAATTGCCACTTATAGATATATATATTTTTTAGTTTTACAATTGTATTTAATATGTTTCACTATTTAAAATAATAAAATTAAATTTTGAAAATTTTTTATAGAAATTTTATAATTACATATTATTACCTCTATAAATGAATAACTACGGTTAATAATTCAATAACAAATGGAAAAATATAATAAATTTTTTTTATTTAATATGTTTTGGTTTATTTTATGAAATAAATATTATTCGTAATAAATAAAATATTATAGAATATTCCGAGAATATTCCTTTTAGTGTTGAGTTTGAAGTTGATGGGTTGAAGATGAATTTTATATTTAGTATAGAAATTACACCATTTTGAAGTTAGTGTTACGCTAAGATAGCGTAATGGGTTGGAGATGGCCTTACAATTAGCACACAAGCAACAATTCGTTAACATGCAAAAATTTATGTAGTCCTAAATTAGTTGGAATCTGCTCATAAATAAATAAAAATTCATTTCACAGAAATGAATTCTATGAAGTTCACATAATTTGTTACATTAAGGACATTTGGAAAAAGAGCCTAATTAAGAACAAATAAATATTAGGTCTCCACCTTCTCTATCTACAACAGTTGCTCTGGTTTCTATGTAAACTCATAAATCAGCCCCCATGTTTTTTTATTATAGTCGCGAGATACAACACACAATGTGCTGCAGATTTTAAGCATTCTGCAGGAGAAAAAATGATTTTCGTATAGATAGTAAGCTTCCTCACTTCTCATGAACAAGAGGGCTGTAAACAGGAAACCACATGTTGTCTTTCACATATTGAATGGTCTCTTCCTGCATCCAAAGTATCAATTAATATACTAAACTTGTATATACTTGGTAAGTTAGACATGCACTTTGTGCGCGCATAAAATTTATTGTTACCAAACCTTTTACACTAAAACTAAAATTCACACTAAATCTCAAGGTGGAAACATCTTAATAAACATTCTTATTATCGGAATATACAAACTATACCTCACACATGTGTGACAGTTCTTTGGGCCCAACATCACCATGCCCTTCAGCGACTCCATCAGCAATGGCTTCCCTAAGAACAGCAGCTCCAACCTCTGCCGTTATATCCCGAATACTGATCATGAAAAAACATAAAAAAAATTAGAAGTCGCCAGACCAAGTTGAGTATTGATTGCACGTTAAGATGATCCACATTCAAATTTCATTTGTATCTTTTCTAAAGATCCACGTTCCTTCCAATGTGATAAGTCAACCACCATCAGAAGTCTTGAGTTGTTTTTCTCATTCAGTATATATCCGCTGGATCATGACTATTTTCTCTCAAAAAGTTATGATTTGAACCACAAATGGACTAAGTGATCCCCCATAAACTAAAAGTATGTTCTGGTCTATCAGTTTACATCATTGATTAACTTCTCTCAGCATTAGAGATGAAAGAATCAGAAGATATGCAACTAATCACCCAACATATAAAACGAATATGTTGGCCAAAAGGGAACAGACTGATATAAATGATACTATATCACTTGAGAAGTTGGAGATGTTACCTGTCAATAGAAGGATAAAGGATACCACTTTGAATTTCTTCATCTGTCATATAAGAAGCGAGGCTGTAAAAATAAGAGAGAAGCAGACAAATTAGTGAAAAGGTAACTAGTTTAGCATCAACAATGCACTTTTTTTAAAACGAATACAAGAAAACACATATATCCCCCTAGATTAAAGCATTGGTCAGAGCAAAGTAATCTAACCCCTTATTATTTTAGAACAAAACCTTTACATCTCATGCACATGTATTCATCAAATATTCAGGTCATATTGTCAAATAAGATATTCCATACCACTCAGCAGCAGCTTGCAGCATTTTATCTGTTATGATGCGAGCACCAGAGACAAGACTTCCTAAGCCAATCCTAAATGACCAGAACCATAATTTTAAAAACTGTTCAATACTAATAGCATAAAGTTCCTGTTAGTTAGAAAATTCGTTACAAACCCTGGAAACAGGTACATATTATTTGCTTGATTCACATGACCTGTTTTCCCATTCCCTGCAACAAATAGTACAAATATGTTATTTCTATATAATATTTTGTAAGAATGCCAGCTGTATATTATTGCCTCCACTTCTTTCCCCAGAGAGAAAATGCAAGAGAAACTTGAAGTGTAAGATGTTCCTTACTTTCCTAGAGGAAGAGTATTCAGCTAAGTTATAAAATGACATGATTGTTAAAGAGTCATCGAAAAAATGGACAAATTTAAAGGAGTACCTAGACCAACATTTGCAAAACGACTTCCACTTGCAAATACTATATTTTTCACCAGCATATTTGAAAGCATACTCAGCTCAATTATAAAATGACATGATTGTTAAAGAGTCATAGAAAATAATGACACAAATTTAAAGGAGTACCTAGATCAACATTTGCAAAAGGACTTCCACTTGCAAATACTATATCTTTACCAGCATATTTGAAAGCATTAGCCGCTGAACATTCAGCTGTTGACAGGGAATAAGCACAAAAAGGTTAAAATGCCCTACAATAAATGAAAAATTAGGCAGAAAAAGATTGCCCAGAACAAACCATTTTCTGTGGGATTTGACATCGCAAAAATAGCGGGCTTAGTGGAGTCTGACTCTCTCATGGCCGTAAGCACCTAATCACGTGACATTTGAATTTATTAAGACTTATCATGTGATGAAATACATTTGATGTGAGGATGCATACAGGTCGGTGTCTTATCTTCCGACAAAATAACCCAAATCCTTGACTAACAAATTGCTTATGTTGCATGCAGTGTTAGACATTGCAAAGACCACTGACATGGGAACTCAGAGAGTCAAAAGTCTCTTGATTGTAGATGCTGGATTACTAGATGAAAACTAAAAAATAGATGCGAAAGAGTTTTTCTGATAAAAGTTAGCATTGAAAACTATGTTGGAGTGAAACCAGGCAGATGATGGGTAAGAAGTCACAGGGCCTTTCAGAATGAGATAAAAAAGGAAGGCCAGTAAAAATGTAACTATGGTCGAGACTTTTACACCGATGATAAAGTTGGTGAATGAGGAACCATTTTGTTGGATAAAATAATAAAGTCATACCAATGAAGAAAAAAAAAGGTTCACAACGCAAGTACCAGAAGAGAGTTCAACAAAATGGTTAGACACCTGCTCAGTAAAAACACCACCAACTCCAGACAAACCAAGAAGCACATGAGGTTTAACCTTTTTCACCTGCATAAAAAATTGTAGACTAAAATTTAAATGTAAGCAAACTTTTCAATAACGAAAAAATGGACAAAAGAAGAAATTCCAAAGACCAAGTAACCTTCAGACTAATGATATCTATCCTAAAAATGATTCAACATTTTAGGAAAGTTCATCTCCTGACATTATTTTAACTGGTATTAAAGAAAAAACTTACCACTTCAATGAGACTGGATCCTTCACCAAGTCCAAGTCCTTCAATTTCACCATGGGATTTAGCAAATGGAGCAGCTGCAGGATCAATACCTTTTCTTTCTTTTGTTATTAGACCCTGCAGTCACACATTTAAAATATCAAGGCAATGGGAAAACAATGAAGGAAAACAACTATATATCAGTATAATTCCCACGCTCGTGGAGCAAAATTGTAATCAGCCCATTTTCTAAAGACCAAATATAATTTGTTGGTTTCATTACATCAATCACACACATTGATTTTTCTCGTTCATCTTTTCATTTTTGATATCATTTTTGTGTGAAAAGGGACCAACCATGGACATCACAAACAAAATTTTAATGAAAGAAAAAATTCAAAATGTAGTGGTGTACAGTGTACTTGATAGCATATTGATCTTCTGACCATCCATTACACACGAGGCCTTTTTCTTTTTCCTAATATGCAACATTAATACCACTAAAAGTGCAGCAAGAATAGCATAGATTAGCATTGGCAAACATAAAATTAATACTGCTTGAAATAGGTAAACCAATACATCTTTGTCGAGTAGGAAAAAATGAGAATCTGCAGTTGATTCTGTCATCCTAGAAACAGCTTGTAAGGCCATCTTAAGAACACCAAGTCCAGCGCTGCAATCAACAGAGTGAAGTGAGAAATAAACCAAAGTGTCTCCATGTGAATTTCTATCTCATGAAACGCCTCAACACACAAAAATCTGTAAAAACCAATACTACACAACCTTCCAGCTCCAACCACAACTATCTTTTGGTTCGCAAAATCAGTCAAAGGTCGTCCCTGTGCCCTAACTGCACCAAGGAGCCCAGCCAAAGCAACACCAGCTGTTCCCTACATAAGAAGAACATAAGCATAAGAAACTGTTGCATAGATGCATAATACTTGCAGATCGTTTGCTAAGTGTCACGATTTTCACTAATATTAGAGGGATAGAAGGGCGTGACTCTGGTTTACCTGTATGTCATCGTTGAACATGCAAAACCTATTACGATAACGTTCTAGTGTCTTAAAAGCCCACTTCATTTGGAAATCCTCGAACTGGTAACATTGTTTCAACAAACAAATTTTTAGCAAGTTAGATCAATATGTCATTAGCATTATTCTTTCCAAAAAGAACATACCTGCACAACAGCCTTAGGCCAACGTGCATGAACTGCTTCTATGAATTCATCGACAATTTCTAAGTATTCGTCTCCTTCCAGCCTTGGTTGTCTCAATCCTAAATCTGTAAACATAATCATGTGAAAAACAACACTCACAGGAGTCATCTATCAGCAAAAAGTTTCAGGGATTTTACAACATCAAACATACAGATGCCTTAACCAAGAACTAGAAATTAATATGAAACTCCTATACTCTTTGAGGCATTGTTTGGTATACTTGAATAAGGATAGAATAAAAATACTTGTTCATCGTTTGTTTGATTACTGATTATTATTCCATTTAATTTCTTATCCTATAAAATTAAATAAGTTACCATCAAATAAATAATTACTCAATCATCCTATTGTAATGATGCTTTAATATACAACAAAAGTGAAGTAGAAAATAGCAAATCTATGAGTTTCCAAGACCATGTCAGAGAGTAAAAATACATGTTAGAGATGTGAACGAGCATATATAGAATAACAATGAAAAGGCTACACAACTATTGCATATGAATTTAGGGGAGACAATCAAGTCTAAATTAAGAGCAAGAAACAAAAAGCATGATATAGAATCAGAGAAATAGAACGATACGAAGGGACTGATCAGCAAATCAAAACATGAATAAGCTTGATCATAAATTCATAATCACTCACAAAGGGGATCTTCGAGAAGCTTTGGATTGTTTGTGCCAACATCAAGCATAACTGGCAGTATCTGGAAACTTGGGCATGTTAGTTCGCCAAAAGGATCAAAAAACAAAACTAATAAGAAAAATATTGCAAGACTGGCATGCACTTAATATCGTTAAACTTTTCTAGATTTGCTTTCAAAGACCAAATCTCTGCCTCCTTATATCTTGCGATCACCCAAAATTCGATTCACCATGGTATATACATTCTGAAGATGCTTTCATATATTCATGCTTATGTGTTTTTTTAAGTGTGATTGAAATATTTATCCAAACAAAAACTAAAAAGCTAGAATTTGACAAAAAATATAACTCAAAAGTATTCTGTGTAGGGCGCAAAAGAGAAGAAACAAAAACAAAAAACATTATGTCACTTCACTGGGTTGTCATCAATACCAATTCTTAGAGAGAACAGTAGAACATACTCTCTGTGGGTTGATTCCAGCAGCTGCCACATACATGTCAAGTTTCCCAATTGGGATACCTATTCCCTGAACACCAAGATCACCCAGACCAAGGATACGACTGCCATCTGTCAGCACAATCATATCAACCTGTGACAAGACATGGTTTGACATGTAACCCTACTCATGGTAGCTGGTAAAAAAATCAGTTCAGGACTTGAAAAATGCACAAAATTAAACAATGAAATCTAGATGCTTTCACAAAAAGGAAAACAACACACAGTTCATATTTGTACGAGAAGATAAACCGAATAAACTTTTGATTCTCATGAACAATGTATGGAAAAAATCACATGGTTCAATACCAGTGAACAAGAAAAGCCATGGCCAGAAGAGTAGGTTCATGTAATTGCAACTTGTTAAAATGCATTAGATAAATTTGTTAATGTGAAATCAGTTGCAAGGAACACTTTCCCACCGGATCCTGGACCTTCTCCAGGCACTATAAGTTTTCAATTAGACTTTGACAGAAAACATCTTGATTAGATCAATTGTAAGAATCTCAATTTTCTGAAATTTAAGACAGACAAATGAGCTGCCAATTTTCAAAGAGATAAAAATTGAAGTTAACAGGACACGGAGTTCATGTCATGCATGAAATAATATCTTAAATCAGAAAATTCACACTCAAGTGCATTTGCAGTGCATAGGTGGCCAACTCAATGTACAATGAGCTTCAACCAGCAAATAAAATTTGACCGCTTCATAAAAGTATCACCAATAAAGAAGAACAATGGTATCATACCATTCTGTTACAACTACGAAAATACAGCACCAAAGGCTGTAAGCCTCTAAGAATATCTCAGAATATCAGAGGCTGATGTCATGCAGAAGAGTGAAATATACAAATAGTATTAAAAACAATGAAAATCAGAATTCCTAATTATTATGCTCATGGTTACAGTTTTCTGTTCTGAAATTGCTCCTTGACATTTTCCATATTGAACTTAACCCAGATAATTGAAGAGAGATTATTTAACTGCAAAGCTGTAACAGTGAAGATTGCATCCAAGTTCTGCACAGTACCTGACGACTTGGCCAGTTGTAGATCATAGACATCATTTCCCCCTTATCTTTGGCACTGAAATACATTCCACGTGGACGTCTATACAATCCTGAATAGTTCTGGCACACCAATCCTACTGTTGGAGTATATATTATTGGAGCAAAATTCTTTATGTTATCAATGAGAACCTGCAAGGGGAAGCAACAATCACATTGGCTAATACTTGTAAGGGAAAGCAAAGATCACTTTGGCCGACATTGATCTTAAAAAAGGTATAACTTCCATCAAAGACAGTTATAAAAAACATACTCGGTAGTATAACGTCTCATTCCTGTCATGCAATCTATTCAATATTCTCCATTTTGCAAGGGATACAATGTTACTCGGCTGACCTTGAGTATTTTTTTCCAATGAAACGTATGCATCCACTGAAACAGAAGAATCAGTACAAGGATTAGAAAACTGCTATATAGATTTTTGTAGTCTTGAAGATATAAACAAAGAGGTACGAACATAACAGAACACTCCTTAGAGAATTTATGGCAACAGAATATTACATCCTTTGCTTCGCAAACATATATCTCTGTCATACATCCACATATGATAAATCATTTCACACATCTTAATCAGATAAAAAAAAAACTTGTAATCTATCAGTTAAATCATCTTCTCTCTCAAGTGTACAACACCTATCTCCTTTGTGATAAATTTTTCCAGTTTGGTGACCATAAATGAGTTTTAGAAGAAGACAGCAACAAGCTCTATAAATCTTATAAAAGCAATTATAATTTGGACCATGTACGAGGGACTCTTTTCATTGATAGTACGAAGCAGATATCAGGTATAAGTAATCCAGAAACAGTAGCTTCAATACAGAGCACCACAGGATTGGACAACATCTGGTCTTCGCATTTCTTGGAGATAATGAAAATGTTAATCGATATGTTGTTCAAAGAGAAACAATTTAGGACAATAAGTATCAAAGAGTAGTGAAATGAAACATTTCCAAATAGTGTACAGGTTATCTAACTCACTGAAACGAGCATACTGCTGTTCGAATGAAATCACGCGAGGTGGAAGAAGTCCACGCAGCCCCAGACGATCTCTTTCCGTCAAAGGGAAGCCTGTATCCTGCTCTTTTGAACAGAATCAGTCATAAAATTTCAAAACAGAACCTCCGAAATGCTCAGAGGGCTTTTTACGCAACGTAAAATACACAATCGCTTGATAATATTCTGTGCATCAGTAAATAGAAATACAATTCATCAGTTTCTTAGCCAATTGAAATAAATCACGACAATGCGTAGCATCTTTGTTCGTTCAACGATTAAAAGAAAATATAGATCTTAAATTTAAAAAAACGAAAAGCTAGAAGTCAAACCTTGTTAAACCAAGGATCGTGGAGAATATCGGTACCACGCTTGTGCACAATACACGGTCCAGGAATCGCAGTGGACATCCGGCGCCTCGATTGGCGGAGACTCGACGCCGCCGATCGTGCTACTTTCCACATTATTCCCCCTCCTATATATCCCCCGTCTTAAAAATGCTATGCTGATATTTACAGCGAACCAGTAAATATATACACAAGAGTTGAGATTAGATTCGATGGATTGGAAGTCAGACTTTTAACTTTTCTATATGTCTTTGAAAGTTGAAATCGAACTGGAAGCTCCTGAACTGAGAGTGAAGACGCGAATCGACCACAGCTTCCCGTAAAGAGTGGGCAGGAGAGAGAGAGAGCGGGCAACAAGGGTATCCGTATTTCTTTATGGGGTCTGTGTTCGGTCAAACGCGGCATCGGATGTAAAATTAGAAGAGACTTTATATCCTACTAATTTCCACGCTGTTCAGTTTTCTTTACTAGTCCTGTCCTCGGTAAAATTTACACGTTTCCAAAGTTTAGCTGTCTATGCCTTTGTAAAATTATATGTCAACTTCAGGATCAAATTTCTCATCAACCCTTATTCAATTAATGTTTAAATTTAAAAAATGTTTGGAAGTTGTGTAGATGTATTTGATGACGAGGGTAAACTGGTTAGAAAATAGATAACATTATATTTAAATATGGAAACATATTACACATTTTATGATTATCATTTTGTATATATATATATAGAAAAATAATTATAAAATTAAATAAAAAAGTTCAATGGTTATTCAAACGAAAAGAACTTGTCACTTTCTGAAAGGTTGCTATAAGGGTTTCTCCAATCAATCACTATCCTAGCATTAAACGTCAATTTGACGTTGAATTTATTCCTCCAACCCAACACTGAATCCAACGCTATGTTGGAGTAGATCTACAGTATTACACCAAATTTGGTGCAATACCGTAGCAATAGCGTTGGATTTTTTTATCTATTTTTGTTTCTTTTTCATTGTTTCATTTTTGATTTTATGTGATTTTAAATGTATAAGTTTATGTATTTGTAAAATATTAGTTTATAAATAAAAAATGTAACAACACAATAAAATAGAAACCGGAGCGAAAAACACATTATTATTGAAAATTACATCACATTTCAATATAAAAAATAACAATTGACAAGTACTAAAAAATTGGTTCGAATAAAAAACAATGATACATAAAATTAAATATGATTACCAATATTATTTTTTTAATGAATATTAGTTGTAGTAAATAAATTATTAATTAGAGAATATTATGTGAATAAAATATTAGAAAATATTTTGAGATATTCTATTTTAGTGTTGATGAGTTGGAGATGAATTATTATTATTTTGTATGTAAAAATACACTTATTTTGAAGTTAGTGTTACACTAAGATAGTGCAATGGGTGGGAGATGGCCTAATCGACGGCCGTCGATTAGAGCATGAAAGGGGCATTTGCGAATTCTATATGATGTAACCTTTTCAAATTTATTACTTAAATTAAAATATAATTATTCGAAATGTATAGTTTTATAACAAATTAAGTATACTTTAGATTGGATTCAACTGGATCCATTTCAAGCAATTGATATCAGACAGTTTGGACCAGCCAGCCTTGGATTAATAACCTATTATCAAGCACACGCGTGTAAACTAGTATTCCATTTCTCTAAAGAGTGGCCTAGAAAGAATTTTCAGTCAGCGACTTGACTTTATCTTTGCTAATATGTTCGACCTCACATTTTTCTAATGCAGTCAAAAGGCAAATATCCCCTATTCGATTGTCTGTTTGATTGAACTGAAGACATTTACCACCACCAAAAACGAATTAACCCGTCACATAGATCAATAAATAAATAAAAGCATTCAAATCTTCTGGCGGTTGTCCGCTGTCCGATTTTTAATAATGGCGATACTCCGGGCGATACAGAGATAATCGACCGCGCCTGGGCGGATATATATGTGTATATGTCTATCTTTATTTTTTAAAAAGGATAGTTCCATATATTTGTTAATCAGTTTATATCGAATGAAGATAAAAAAAAAGAAAGAAAAAAAGATGTCTTGAAATTTGAATCTGAATCTGTTACGGGGTAGATGTTGAAGAAATATGAAGATAAACCATAAAGCGCCTACACACTAGCCGGTGGGATATCTAAAATGATAGTACTACTAATAGCTGAAGTCAAATATAATTCAATTATGAATATAAAACAAATCATATTTGTCAAAAAACTGTGTTTCCCAAGTAGGAAATAATCATATTTACATAAATTTATATATTTGTACATCATAAATAATTTGAGTAGTATTACTTCTATTCAAAACCCGTAGAAAAAAACAAGTTATAATTTCTATTAGAAAAGAATGTTATTCCCACAATAGAAATAGAAATCTTCAAGGACACAAAAAATACAATAAAGATCTATGTTGTAAACCCCAAAATTATGGGCATCGTTGCAAGCAAGGAATAGCATGTAAGGTCAAAGTGACACCTTCAGTGTATGAAGTTGGAGTGACACCCAGTGTCTGAATAAGCTTGGTTATATCCATGGAGATATCGGCTGGGGACTTGACGCCACGATCAACCTAAAATATATGGTAAGGTGTTACGACCAATTAATGGAGTGTTTGCAAGAACAAGTAATGGGATTTTCCTTCTACTACTCCCAGCATATAAATCAGTAATTGAGCGATTTGATTTTTCAAGATATAGATATTAGAATTACGTCAAACTTAGTACACAAGTGAAAACATTACGGGGAAAATGTAGATTAACGTGAGTAGAAGATGTGAGACAAAGAGGCAGAGAAGAGATGGAGACCAAGATGGCACGTCTAACTAATTGGCTCAGTCACCTATCAAGATTGAAAAAACATGCTGCCGTAAGGTATAAAGCTTGAGCTCCTCATGTATCACCTCAAGGGTCGGGTTAGATAGATGCATGGCTGTAACTAAGTAAAAAAGCTTTTGTGAAAACACTAGGTTGTTCTTGATAAAACGATGTCTGGTACAGGCTTCATGGTTTTTCAATAATATCACTTGTTTAGAGCTCTTTGAGCAAGACGACACGATAAAGTAAATACAACAAGATTAAACACATTCTCTGGCAATGGGCAACGTGAAATGAAATAATTAACCACAATTTAAGTGATCTGGTTTAAGAATTCACAAGCAGAGGGCGTCCATGTAGCTGTTCTAACTAGTTCGGACTCAAGCTTGTATAAATGATGATGAATGAATTAAAGACATGGAATGAAACTCGTCTTTTGAGAAACATACCGAGGAAGCAGATACTTGTTTGATCAATGCAGTACTATAGCCTCTGACATTTGCAACAGCCTCAGCCATTTGTACCCGTGAGACCCTATCCGGACCTCCAACATTTAAAAGCAACCGCATTTGTTTATGCTCTGCAAAAGCATAATGAATGAAAAAGCATAATGAATTAGATTTTGTTGAACACAAGTGATTATGGTAACAAATTCATCACGAAATCATACATATAAAAATACTGGATGTATAATCATAACTTCAGGCTATGTTGCCCAATACTTGAGTACCAAGTTTAAAACATATTATTGTTAGCTCTCTGAGAAGGCAACTGGAGCTACTCTGTCGCTGATGCAACCTTTGCCTTACTCACAAGATCATATAAAGAGAGGTAGGCTACATCCCAATAAGCCTGAACCTTTGAGACAATTGGTTTCTAATGCATAACATTAAAATTATTGAAGGACATATATAAGCTAACGTTATCTGCAACTAAATGTAAATTCATCTTTAGTCACCATGTACGTATGGCTTTTTCTCAGATAAACAGGAAAGTTCATGTGCGTATGGACTATAGATAACGAAAAGGACCCCAAACCTCAATCAATGCTAAACTCAATGGTTCCTCTAGGTAGAATACAAATTTCAAAAAAACCTGGATTGCTGTAGCTATGTGGTATTGCTCCCCGTAAATGAAAGTACACATGCCACGACAATAAATCAGAATGGTCGTATATGCATATGGATATACAAGCAGAGGAGTCACCTACCTGAAATCCATTGGTCAATCAATATTCTTATGACATTAACAAGATCCTTCACATACACGGGGCAACGAAATTCGTCAAGAAAGAAGTCCAAAGCCTCTCCCTTAGCAAGGACACTATCCATCCACTGTACCACAGATATCATGTAATCAGTTTGATAAAATCACAAAATTAAATTACATTTCAGCAATCTATAGTTTGAGTATATAGTCTGAATTCAACCAGGAATATAAAACTAGTTTCGTTCATGGTGAAGTATCACAGGCATTCATTTGCTTCTAAATTTCCATCATAGTTTGCTTATCCCTCATGATAAAAATCACTGATGGAAATATTAACTGGAATATAATTTATTCTGTATGAATAATTCGAGACTTTGAACTGAAATTGAATTCAAACCAATAGATCCACATTAAATATGCAAATTGTTGTAGAGGTTCTTTTATTAGCATGATCACTTCAGAAGTAAAGAAACCATGTAATTGTGGGAAATCTAGCGTGCTCCATTTAAAAAAAATTTATATTAATTACTTAAACCTCAAAGTAACATAAACATAAATATGAACCTGGATAGGGAGTGATTTTGGAAGAGGTGCGATAGTCTGCGGTCCATATATAATACTGCTTCTCAAAATTGCAAAATTTGGGTATTTTGCAGATATGTATCGCTCTGCCTCCACCTTAGATTTACCATAAACATTCACAGGAACTACATCATCTTCTTCCTTGTAGAAGGATTTTGTCCCTTCATAAACTGCACCAATGCCAAAACATACATGAAATATCTGATGAAGAGCTTCAAACATTATTCTTTGTCCATGTCTCCATGAATTTGAGTCATTTCACATAAATACTAAAAATCCATAAGGCATGTTCAAAGGCTCAAGAAGGAACGGGGTGCAGCCCCTATTGCCTAGACCAGCACCAACTACTCCACGCATCATAACTGTGAAGCAAAAGCCTTCGTGCGTTATGATATGTGATAACTAAGCAATTGCAAATGAAAAGCATAGGCATTAAATAATTAAATTAGAGACACGAGGAAATTTTGTTCAATCTTGCAGTGTAAAAATCAGATACGAAGACTAACCTTGATCAGTTGACAAATGGATAAGTAGAGTTTTGTTGACTTTAAAGCTCAATAGCCAATCCACAAGAGCAGTGGGCACATTAATGGCCATTGCAGCTTCTTGATCCATCTCACAGGCACGCGGGACGGAAATAGCAGCACAATTAATCACCACATCGGGCTGAAATAAATAGAAAAAGATTATTCGAAACAAATATTTCCTCAAATGATTGGCCCACTTCGAGGAAAAGCATCGATCTTTGGGAACTACTCACCTGCCACGAGTGAAATACACAACCAAACAAACATCAACGAGCATAAAAAACCCAATGCAGTAAATTGATGGCAGATTCACGAAGTTAAAACCTGGCCGAATAAGTTGGAGACCGCGCCAAAGCCATCGCCGGTTCGCATGTCGACCCGGAAAGAGGGGATGTCCGGAAGGGCATTGAACAGCAGTTGAGGCGGCGGCTCACTGTTGTATGTATAAGCGAGCGATAATGGAGAGATGCGCAGCGATTGCAGAAGGTGCTGGCCTAAGTAGCCCGTGCCTCCCACGATAAGCACCCGCTTCAAGCTCATCATTCAACCTCCCACAGAGAGCAAACAAACGCTCGCATTTTGCTGTCACTCTTGTATGATATTGGTCATTGGATTTTTAAATCAACTCCTTATTAACTTTTACACTAATTTGGTAGTTATTAACGTTGTTTGATGAAGCTTTGTACAACGGATAATGTTATTCTTCTGATGCATTATTCGGTTATTCCCGTGGATTATAAAAACAATGCTTATAATTATATGATTATTTCATCGGGTCTGATTTGCTTTCATGATGGTTTATTTTCTCAAGAAATGGTGATTATTTCATAGGGTCTGATTTGCTTTCACCGTGGTTTACTGTTTTTAGGATGAAAATTTCCCAGTGCGTTGTGGGAAACATGGGGAAAATTCGAAACGGTTTGATATGTGAAATCCCTAAATTAAACAGGGATGGGATGCAATAGTATCATCCCGAACTTACCGAATCCGTACAATTATATATATATACATAAAGTAAAAATGTATATAATAATAATAATAATAATAATAATATATATTATCTGATATATAATATAAAATCATAAATGATACATATATTAAATATATTAAAGGAGCGGATAGGAATATCCGTCCTCGAATCGTTCCCAACGGAATAGCGATGGACATTCCAGATTTATTCGAAATTGGAAATGATAATGACAAAAACAACCCTGCATCGTCCCATCGCCATCCCTAATTATTTTTCAAGATCATTATGTTTGACTAGGAGGCTTTTTTTCTCTTGATTTTGTTTACCTAATTTATGTGGAATTTAATTTAGTTTTAATATGTTAGATTAAAGTTATGTGACGAATTGAAATGCCCATATTATCTCCATGTCGCACAGATCAATATATTAATAGTTATTTAAAAGTATCTATCCTGAAATTTCATCATAAATTAATGGCAAAACATCCACCCATAATCAATATATTAACTAAACTAGTAACAAGAGCACGTGCAAGTGAGAAACTTTCCCGTTTATAAAAGTCCGTTGAACTTGTCACGACTTTCATCATCATTGACAGTGCATAGTTGATTCGTTTAACTAATTTGTTTTACTATTCTAATCTCTTTATACATACGTTATTGTAAGAAATCAGAACTATTCTAATCCCTTTATGTACCACAAAGAAGCATGAGTTGCTGCAACCAGAAGAAACATCTAATAAATGGAGAGGTGCAATTCTGGGAAAGAGAACTTCTCAGAAATTTTTAAGACTCGAACTGGTTGGCAGCTGGACTTGGTTTTTCTCAACAAGAAACTCGAGTTTCTGAAAGCAAGTTAAATAGAAGAACCTATTAGACTAGTAAACACAAGGGCCAATGAGAACATGTCACAATTGAGGTATTCAAGAACAAAATTTCCTAGCTTTCACTTTGACATTTATATTGATTGAAGCTATTAAATTAAATTCTGAAGGAGCCATGCGATGTAAAGAGATCTTTACCCTCACTGACTTGCTAACTTCTTCAAGCTTGTGAAGCATCAAATCTGAAGTTACTACACCTCGGGGTTCCACTGGGACATGAAGAGGAGAATTCATCGTCTGCAAAATAATCAGTCCAGGTTCTTTATGAAGACAGCTACATAAACCAAGGAGATAGTAGTTTGGAGAAACCTTAAGCAGCATGCAGGAGGACTACTTAGTAGTTTGGAGAAACCTTAAGCAGCATGCAGGTGGATTAGTTAGTAGTTTGGAGAAACCTTAAGCAGCATGCAGTAGGCCACCAGTATGCCAAGTTATGCTAATAAAAAGTTGTGCACATATCACGACTTCTCCATTGAAATTTGAGAAAATACTGAAATCAATTGCAATTTGAACCGCATAGGGGCATTTTGCCTCAAGTAAAACACTAAACAAAGAAAAAAAGCACTAAGATGGCATTTGGTTGGACTCTTGTATTAACCCACCCAGAAAAGAGTGTTCAAAAAAATGTGAACGTTGAGGGTTGATATAATGAATACAAAGACTTGTCAGTGGTATGGATTTTTTAGATAAGTAAGTAGTATGATGATTCGTAAAAACAAAATTATAGTGGAAAAATGATTGTGAGATTGTCATATTTATATAGTTGATTTGAAATAATGTTTATTGTAAAAAATTTGAAAAGGAAAGAACGAAGGTTGTAGGTGTTTCTATAAAAATAAGTGATGGGGTAGCTATAAGCCTCTTGTTCTGAACATTGGCAGGGAAACGGAAATATCGTAAAAACTTTATTAACTTGACCAACCATCCAGTGATCAGCACATTCCAGAACAAAGTACAGAATTTATAAGTTACCTTCCGTCCTTTAGATGGCGAATTCAGTACAGCTGGACCCAAGGTCAAAGATTCCATGCGAATCATGCTTTCACCTCCTGTAATTTGAAGGTTGGGATTCCAGGCTCTACCATCTTGTATGCTCTTTGAAGCTTGTGTTACAATCACCTACATACCAGTTATCAGTTACACCTTCAAACTAAAAAATAATACCAGAAAATAGTAAACTGATATTATAATAAATTACTATCATGTTCATAATTCAACACAAGAATATGAGGGAAAAGTCTGGTTTTAGATACCTTCCTCAGAAGTTCATGGTTATGAACTCCTTGAACCCGCAATTCATCAACAGGCGCAGCTTTACCATGCGCAATACTTTCAACTCTAAATGTACGCAATCCATACATTGATTGTAGGCAACCTGCATGTTGATGATGTTAAAGAGGATATGAATTTGTGATAACAAAACAATTTATCACTTTTTATTCAAGCACTAAATGTTTTTCAATGATCAAAAGATCCAGTTTTTGTCTACAGAGGTTTTTCACCGCATGCACTTTCCCCACCAAAAAAGCAATAAACAAGAGCACATCTGGCCAGTAATCTTTCTTCAAATCAACCTTTTCTAAGTTATTTCGTACTTCCTAGTGTCGGTCTTTATGGGATTATCTTCCCATCAGATGATCAACTACAAAATGAACAGCTACAAATTGCTCCCATCGTCATAAGAACCACAGCAAGAAAACCATCGGAAGGTCCAGAATTTTCATAAAGGCTAAAGAGTTTGCAACTTGCATTAATGCCGTACCATGCCCAACTTAAGCCAGTTGCTGTAGAAATTACCAAGCGAATCCAGGAAAATTTAAAACTACTTACTTCCACCTCCTCATTGGACTGATTTCTTCATCCAATAAAAGAGAAGATAAGACGTAACAGAGTTGTATGCACAATCCCAGAGCAGCCAACCAGGAAATTGTGAAAAATCAAGCACTTCCTTTAGTTGTGCAACATGACAAGTGTTTTGAGTTATACCTTGCTCAATTATGATATCAATCACCATGGACAGGGGTATATGCTTCACAATTTTCGTTTCTCCCAAAAATGGTATATAAGAAGGCCTTGCGACCTAATAAGTTAGGAAAAACATTAGGATATTATTCCATGCAAAGGGCTAATTGCACATGCACGATCAAATAGAAGATTAAATACCTTGTACACAATTTCTTTTGACGTGACATATAGTTTGCGCGATCCAATATCTTTCTGAAGCACATATCTTCTAAATGGCAGATAAAGCAGCATGATGATCCCAATACCCCAGGCTAAAACCAGAAGCAGGGATATTGAGAGCCATATTATCATATCATAATTAACATTCTTTGATGCAAGTTCCT
Source organism: Dorcoceras hygrometricum (assembly GCA_001598015.1). Lineage (NCBI taxonomy): Eukaryota > Viridiplantae > Streptophyta > Magnoliopsida > Lamiales > Gesneriaceae > Dorcoceras > Dorcoceras hygrometricum. Next base: position 146,548 of record KV014876.1, read on the forward strand.
CAAATGAAGCTGTGTATAGAACTTGTAAAGGAGTATCCCCTTCTTCACCAATTTCCAGCTCAGATACAGAATCCGGAAGCAACAAATCCTTTGCAGAACCAAGTTTCGGCAAATTCTTGGCATTACCCATCAGTATTTCACAAGCTAAAGCCTGCCGATGGGTTTATTCAATTCATCAACTACAAAGGTAAACACTTCCCAAGAACCTTAGGAAAATGGAATTGTAATAAACATATCAGATGTTTATTAGAAAACAAAGATGCAGAATACAAAGACCAACATGCATGACGCTTAATCTTACAGGACACCTCAAGGGGAAGTGGAAAAAATATACCAATCTTGATTGAAAGTAATGAACTACTTATACAAGAAAATTCCACTTTCCTCTCAAACCAGCTATTATAAAACCAGCATTCACCAAAAGCATTAGCTCCCAGAAAATATAGGCAGAAAGCCAATCTCCATTTTACATTAAGCTCGCCCACTTCCCCAACTCACTGAGGGGTGCGCGCGCCAGAACTCTCACATAAGGAAAAAAATTGAACAGGAAAGCTACATATAGAATCAACACACGCCAAAAGAAAACTATGCAATGCAGGTTCCTATGAACAAATAGCATCGCCAGTAAAGAGACAATGTAGCAATAATAAAATACTTTCGCCAAAAATCACCCCAAAAGAAATGAATCTCACAAATCGAGGGCTTCAAACCTCGACTAATTCTTCCGGCGGAATATTGCTGCAAGATCAGGTCTTGCAAGAGGAAATCATATCCGTTGAAAATATAAATCTGATTTCAGAAAAAAGAAAATGTGGTTGTACTACGTGGAAAAAACTTTAGCCTCCCTATATCTATATCATCCCAAATGTTTCTGTTCCGTAAGAATTGGATATAATATTGAAAATTAAATATATAATATATGATATTTGAATGTCAATTATTTAAATTCAATATTAATATATGAATTTTGAGTATAAAATATACATATTTTATCTTGATATTAATGATAAAATTATTTTCTATTTAGTGATAATCGTTACAAAATATTTGAAACATGGTATTAATATATGATAATTTAATAACTATTTTTATTCGATATTGAATATGATATTTGAGTATTATGTAACAAATATTGCTTATAAAAGATTGTTCTAAATTTATTCTCAATATCTTATTTTTCGTATTGAATCTAAAACTATTTGTATTCAAATATTATATAATAATATTTTATTTTAATGTGCTGTATCTATTTTTGGTCAATAGAAATTAATATTAATTTGGAAAATGCGTAAACATTTTCTTAGAATAACTTAGTGCGAAAGAAGTTTTGTTTTCGCTTTTCGATTCAGGTCGTTTTCATTTTGGTCCAATATCAGATTAACTGATATCATAATAAATGAGCGGTCTTGCTCATATGATTCTGCTGGGCCGACACTTTTAAAGGAAGCGTTTAATTTACAAAATTTACTTTTAGATTATTATATTACAGATTTTGGAGTAAGAGTTGATTTTATTCTAAATTAATTTCAAGGGGAGTAAAGCTTAAGTTCATCATGTAGAGGTAATAAAATCGGATCGATGATCGATTTCTCGACCACTTTCCTAAACCTTTTTCCTTTGCGATCACAGCTTGTAGTTTGGCTTTACTATATTTTTTGTAGAAAAAAAAATATAAACATAAACGAATAGGTGTGGGCTCTACACTCAAACTAAGCCTCCGTTGCATCTTACATTATATTTTGGATCTTCCAAAGGTTTTTAGATGGGGAATGAATCCCATTTTTAAGCAGAAAATATACTTAAGTAGGAAGAAGATTGTGAATTATTTATTTTAATTTTGAATTAATTGGATGCAATGAAATTGAGAGTTGGATTTGATATCCGAATACTTGGATCCAACACCAAGATAATGATTCTTTATAGCTAGATTTTGAATTAAGAATAAAAAAGGACAACAGTCTGGTTTAGTTTATTTAATTTTTTACTCATGTGGCAGTTTCGCTACGTATTTGGAATAATGACTAGGCTCTGTGCTCTTCTATAACAATCTTACTTCCATCGCATTATTAAACTGTCTATAGATCAATTTTCCCGTATGATCTGCGGTAAAAGAAGAGTAATAATGGGAGCCATTAATGAAGATCCCACCCGGTCCCTCGATGCCCCGAGTTTTGACACCATCAGTCCAGAACATCGTGAAACAACCCTTAAATTTTTCAAGAGCGTGGGAGCAGATGCAACCATTAAACCAGAACACGACGTGAAGGATTCCTTGTCCAATCTTATAGGAGGTGTTCTTAAAGTCGTCTCCATTGAACGTGGCAAATTATCATGTTTGCTTACTGTCAAATCTGCCATCTTGGTACCCATCCGTTGCTTTCTTTGTTCACTGTGGATTTTTCGCTGAAATTTTTAGCTGGAACTTGACCTGGTTGCTTGCTTTTCGCTTTAATATTGGGACAAGTATCTGACTTTTGTGGTGAGAATTTTGTGGGGTTGTTAGTTTATTCAATATAATGAGTTGGAGAATTAGGGAGGAGTGCTAAATGCTGTTACTATTGTCCATCATACATTCATACCCAAGTAACAGTTTTTTCTTGATAGATTAATGATCAGGCTTTTGTTTTGTTAAGCAGTGACATTATTGTTTTTTTTATTTTGTTTCTTGTAATTATTTGCTGAGCAAGATGATAACATATACCCGAGAAATTTAGCGGAAACCATGGTTCCATCATATGCAGGAAGACTGTGATCTCATGTTAATAATTATTGCTTTACCAAGAAATTTAAAGCAGAGATTATCAACTGTTTTTTGAAAAACCAAAACTTTCGGTCAAATATTTAAACGAGAAGTTGAAACAATTGTCGTTCAGGGATGACAAAGGAGCTGCTCTTGGACATATAGCAACTGCTTCCAGATCATTTGATCTTGTTGTCTTCTCTTGCTTCCTTCATTTTTATGACCAGGCACACATTATATTTTGCTACATTTGTCTGATTCAGCATCATCGTTGCCAAATCAATCGGTGACCTGATCTGATTATCAGAATCTGAATAGTTTTCTAAGGAAAGGTAGATTCTTTAGGGAGGTCACGTTTAACTGCTGACACATCAAGCAGCACTTCTGAGATTGGGCAGCCTTTGTTTTTCTTAACTCCACCTAATGATGGATTGTTTGGTTTCATTGAAGTATAGAATGGTTACGGCGGTATGCATGGTGGAGCAGTTGGATCCGTGGCTGAGAGAGTTGCAATTGCTTGTGCTAGAACAATTGTTGGAAAAGAAAAAGATTTATTCCTTGGAGAACTCAGCATTTCTTATCTCTATGCTGCTCCACATAACGTGAGTCTCTTTTTCTCCTCATCAATTTTATTTCTTCACCAGTGGATTATTTGATAATCCTATTGTGATGTAAGAGGATAAGAAACGTGAATTTGTTAAATCACATTCAAATTACAGCTTGTCTTAAGATTCTACGACCTCATGTCGTTGTAACTGTCATGACCACTTTGTTGTCGTGCTTACATTATGCACATGCATCACGATTGTTTAAATGTTATGAAAATTGGGAGTATCCTGTAGAATGCTGCCCACATTGTCCCATGGTGACGCTTGAGTTGCTTAATTGTTATGAAAAACGCGAGTCGCAAAGCCGTCGATGACTATCGTATTTAGTGTACTTGACATGCATCCAATCCTAAACTGTACCTGATAATTCGTGAGCAGAAATCCATCTTGATGTTGTAATACCACGGTTCTCTTACCTTGGGCACATTCGAACACGTCGACGTTAAGGAAAAACGGAGCCGTCTCCGTGTTATTGTATTCTCGGTCTGTCGGTCATGGGAATCAGTAAAAACTCACTTCCTATGATCTCTGTTTTTTTCTGCATAATGAATCCCATTGATCACACTGCAAGTTTAGGACAACTCAAGGTCTAACCTGATGCTTTCCCTATTTTTACCTGTTATTTGTTGTAGTTTTTGAGCTGGGATTTTTGTCACAGGCAGAAGTAGTGGTTGATGGATCCGTGGCGAGGAGTGGGAGGAACCTCACCGTGGTAGCAGTTAATTTCCGGCTGAAGGAATCAGGACGTTTGGCTTACATGACTCGAGCTACATTCTATCATGCACCTGTTTCGAGTCTATAACTAAGTGATATCTCGAAGTCGGTGAAACCATATTATCTTATTATCGAATACTCCGTCTCACTCATCTAATCTAATTTTATGTTTCAAATAATTTACACACTTATCTTTATTGATTAAATAACTTAATAAATACATTACATAGATGTAGTTTTATAAAAAGAAAATAGAAATATTAATATTAAATATGAAAACTAGATTATATAAATGCGAGTTTCTGAAAAAAAAAATAAAAAAAAAGGTTTGAAAGAGTAACCTTTTAACTTTTATATCAAAAAAATTTAACACCCGTAGTCTCTCGTCAAACAAACACTTTAAAACTAAGCTCCATCCTGTGCTAAATCAATATTTTGTCATATTAGATCACTACAATTACACAAAAAAAACTTGAAACTCATGCTATCAACTCATCATAGATAAATAATAATCACATAAAAAATAGTTAATAATTTTACCCTATGTTCGTGCATGTTAGAGATGTCTCTGTCGAATTTTTCTGCTCAACTGGAAATCTTGCTATGGCCAGTAAGAAATATCGTCATGTCAGAGTAATCAAGTCTCCGACAATACTCAATTCACGTGTTCTAATACTCTCAATTGTTGTAGAGGCAATTCCAAGGATATCCACACCTGCTGTATTAAAGTGCTACAAAGTCCATGGACTGTTATCCCCAGTTCCAATTTATCATCAGTTCGTAAATATAACGACCAACGTAAAGAGGTTCATCCAAACGTGGGAGCTCTTTCATAAACTCGTGTCTATTAAAAAATATATCGACTAATGTTTAGTAACAATTAAATTACTATAACTTTACTCACAAAACAACAAAGCACAGGTAAACTCTTAGAGATATTAAACCGAAGCGATGTCGATTATGACGGATAAAAATTGTGGAATAAAAAATAATCAACAAGAACACGACGATTTTACTTGGTTCACCCAAAAATAGGCTACGTCCGCGGAGCTACTGCAAATATTTTATTGGGAGAAATTTACACCGAGTGTACAACTCTCAACTTCTCACTCAAAAATATTCACAAAATATATATGTATATACATAGATATTTGTTTCTCTCTAAGCAAGGAGGAGCTCTATTATAGAGCCCCTGCACATCAAAGAAGAAAACATGTGCATTGAAATTTCAAAGCTTTCCATCCACTAGCCTTCTCTTTTGACTGATCAACATAATTGTGATTTAAAATCTTCAAATATGGCCAACATCTTTTGAATAGTTAACATAAACCAGTTGTTCAACCATCATCGACATACTTGCAACATTCTTTTATAGCGAAGAGATTCCAAATATCCGAAGTAAAGAAATTATGGCGCTAGATACCAACAGTACATCAAAGAATATAAGTAAATTTAAACATAAACCTCACTTGCATGCAGGAGAAGTTTTTTGAATTTTGGGAACAAAATCGATTACCATCTCAGTCCCACGAATTCCAGAAATCGAGGCCCCAACAAAGAAAAGAAAAGAAAAGAAAAAATAAGCTACATAAACCTAGTGCTATTGGTGTTTGGCGGGGAAAGGGATGTACGTATTAATCAAGTGGAAGATGATCAAGTGTCAAGTTTTAAATGCTTAGTCCGCCTGAGTACTGGAACTTGATATTTGGAATTTTGTTCGGTTTATCTGGGCAGCTCTATGCATCAATTTTCTTTTGTATTCTCATTCATAATATGTGCATATATTGGAGTATATTTCATATATTAAGATGTGTGTCTCTTTGGAGAGATGCTGGAATTCTAAAATATTGCCCGTGGGTTTTCTCAATGTCCATTTTTTTTAAAAAGTTTATATTTTTATATCTAGGGGATTTGAGTGGAGAGATGTCTGTGCTAGGAGTTTATCATTATTAAAGCTAAAATATACAAGTGAGTGTAAATAATAAAAATGTTGGTGTAAGGGAGTACATAGAATTAAAAACCTGTATGCAGAGGACTGAATTCATAAACACAATTTGGCAGATGGATTTTTCCGCCAGTTAACTCATTTTGGTAGTTCATTTGTTTTTTTATTATTTGTAGTTAAATCTAATATTAAATAATTTGATATGTTGGTCCATTTTTTTACAAAAAATTTCCGAAAGGATCTCTTCCATTTCTGGCCACGTCAGACAAGGCTCCGGTCTCGATTTATCGGGAAACTTGAGTTTGGGATCTTTGTATGATTTGATCTGCTGTAACCATGGCAACCACTAAAGATTCTCCCAGCCAGAGCCCCGACGCCCCAAGTTTTGACCCGATCCCTTCAGAATATCGTGAAATAGTCCTTCTCTTTTTCAACAAAGTGGGAGCGGGTACAACAATTAAACCAGCACACGACGTGAAGGATTCCTTCTCCAATCTTGTAGGAGGGGTTCTTAAAGTCGTCTCCATTGAACGTGGCAAATTATCTTGTTTGCTTACTGTCAAACCTCCCATCTTGGTAACCCATCTGCTGCTTTCTTTGTTCAATGTGGATTTTTCGCTGAATTATTTTTTATCTGGAACTTGACTTGGTTGCTTGGCTTTTCGCTTGAGTACTGGGGCAAGTATCTGACTTTGTGGTGGAAATTTTGTGGATTGTTCGTACATTAGATAGAATGAATCGGAGGATTACCAAGAAAATAAAAATCATTTGATCTTGGTTTTCTTCTTGGCTCCTTCATTTTTGTAACCCAGGTTCTATAGGGAACCTGATCTTATAAATTAGAATTTGTATTTCTAACATAAAGTTGGATTCTTTCAGTGGATTTGCATTTTATTGCTCACTCGGTTTTAAAGTGGCAATTCTAAGATGTTTCTTGCTAGCATAAAGATAGAATAGATCCTACAACTGGGCAGCCTTTTTTTTTTACTGCAGCTAATGATGGATTGTTTGGTTTCATTGGAAGTATAGAATTCTTACGGCGGTATGCATGGAGGAGCAGTTGGAGCTGTGGCTGAGAGAGTTGCAATTGCTTGTGCTAGAACAGTTGTTGGAAAAGATAAAGATTTATTCCTTGGAGAACTCAGCATTTCTTATCTCTATTCTGCTCCACATAATGTGAGTCTATGTCCCTTCTACATATAAATCTATCTTCTTCGCTAATGGATAAATTGATAATCCTATGCCAAATTTGTGGGCTGACAGCAAGTACACTTCAGGAAAATGATGTAAGAGGATAAGAAACATGAATTTGTTAGATCACATTTTGTAACCCACCTTAAGATTATAAGACCTCATGTTGTTTTAAGCGTCCTGACCACTTCCTTGTCGTGATTAGATGGCAAACGTATCATGTTTATTACATATGACACTGTATACAAGTAATCTCTCCTTCGCCCACATTGTCCTGTTTTGAAAAATGTGAGTTGTGAAGCTACCGACGACTATAGTATTTAGTGTATTTGACATGCATTCGGTCCTAAATATACCTGATAGTTTGCCTTTGTAGGAAGTCCACCTTGATGTTGCAATGCCATGGTTCTTTTACCTTAGTCTTGTTATGTCAAATGCATTGACATTTAGGAAAAAGGGAGTAGTCTCGCATTATCCTACAACCCATCATAAAGATGAGAAAAACTCACTTCCTATGATCTTCTATTTGAAAAGTATCCGTCGGACTATTTTTCTACCTAATGAATCCCATTGATCACACTGAAAGTTTTAAAATATACCTTTGTTTACCTGCCATCTGTTGTAGTTATTTGAGGCAGATTTTTGCCACAGGCAGAAGTAGTGGTTGATGGATCTGTAGTGAGGAGTGGGAGGAGCCTGACCGTGGTCACAGTTAATTTCACGCTGAAGGAATCGGGGCGTTTGGCGTTCATTACTCGTGTTACATTCTACAATACACCTGTTTCAAGTTTATAACAAAGTGATACATGTGTGGTTGATATTTACAAGCACAACATCTCAGCTTCGAATGTGTGCATTGGACAATAACTGAAGGCAAAATTGCAAAGAACCTGTATTTGTAATATGATTGATTCCAGGTTAACTCTTAGGACGATTAGTCGTTTTAGCATCCAAATATAATTGAATTGGATCGTTTTACCTGTATTGTGCTCATATTATGTACATTGTTTTGATGCACACTAATTGCTTGTATTTCAGTGGACTTTATTATTTCTCAAACAGAATTTCAGTTAAAATGTCATTGTCACAATGAAAGCTGAAACAATGTTTCGGGTCAAAAGAGTGTCCTACACTGAATCGGATGTCTTTCACTTTTCCCTCCTGTTTTAACAAAAAAAAAAAGCCATCTTTTCGTCCAATTCATGCAAGTATTTGCTATATTCCTGCGACAACTTTATGCTTTCTAATCTGAATGTTATACTTCTAATATATGACACTTATAAAATGATTTTCTGGAAGCAGATGCGTAAATCAATTGTTACTACAGTACACGAGAAAGTTCAGGCTACTATCCAAACCTATAACAAAACTTGGTAATCTGGTCACAGGCGATTATAACACACTCGAGTTTTCTTCCTTACTTCTTACATGCAAAATCACAAAAATCGTATTCATGGCCATTCACTGAGTGTTGGATCAAATCCACCTTCCCTGTTGAAGAGAATACCTTTTTCTTGTCCTGACTGTCATCGTGAATATCAATCAATAATCTCCATCCTTTGGCAGCACAAGAAATAAATACAACGGGATTCCGGCAAATGAAGCATAAGAAGTTGAATGATTCTTGACACGCTGTGACACCATATGGATGAACGAAACAGGGAAGGGCAGCTTCGGAAATTCAAACGATGGGGATAGACGGGATGAGGAGATGTTCTACACAAGTATGAAGATATAGGGCTTCCATTTCACGGAAAGATAGCATTAACGAACGCCTCTGGATCAAAGGGTTGCAGATCATCTAATTTTTCACCAACACCAACAAACTTCACAGGAATGCCAAGCTCATCAACTACACTAACCTGCACGTATAATAGAGTTATGGTCCCATAAATTTTGAAGGACGACTTTGGGGTCATTATTAGCATGAATGATGGAAATTTTGAAAATGCCACCCTAAAATATGTCAAACTCATGCAAAAACTTGCCCGAAGTTCACGATTGCATCTTCTTTCCACGAGGAACAGAGACAGAGACATTGTCATTTTATACCAAATCTTTTGGCATTTTATAACATAGTTAAGGTGGATGCAATGTTGAGTTTTGGATTGAAGGTTAAGCTGGAGAGGTAGGTAGATAGAATTTTCCGAAAAGAAGTCATAAAGAACAAGAATTGGAAATTTGAATATACCACACAGCCGCCTCTGGCAGAACCATCAAGTTTGGTCAAAATCAATCCGGTTACTCCAACAACCTGAAAGAGAATATCAAATCAAACGCTTATCCAAGATGGGTTTGCTATGAGGAAAACCCCAAGTTCAATATTAATGTGCCACAACTTAAGTTGCGTCAAATAATTACTATGAAATTTTAGGTGCAATAATTCAATATGTTAGGGGCACACTTTTTAATGCAGGGTACTCGTGGTGAGAGGTGCATCTCGATAGGATCATTTAAAATATTTTCTTTTTCGGGGCAAGAAGGGTAATTTTAAATTATGGAACATCGAAACAGTATTGACGACTCTGGGTAGGATGCATTACATCATTGAATTCTCTTGCTTGCGGAAGCATATTTAAGCCAGTCGTTCCATCCAATACTTGCAGAATTTCCTGCAATATGCGAAATAATTTACAAACATATTGGTGAATCGCACCAGCCATCGAACATACAATAAAAATCATTAGAAATTCGTGAATACTGACATTGGGTGCACCTGAGACAGCTTTGCCAACAGCTTTCTTGCAAGCTACCAATTCTTCCATAAGGCTATAATTAGTGTGCAAACCTGTGCAAATAAGGAAAATTTTAATTAGCAACAAAATGTAGATCATGAAGACCAAAACATGAAATGTATCCAACTTACGTCCAGATGTGTCGCACAAAACAACATCAAAACCTTGCTCTCTCCCCCTTTTTACAGCTTGTGAAAGAACTACACGTTTACTCAAAAGAACATGTTAGGAAATGTTTACTACATTATTAACATTATAAAAAGAGACAGTCATATTTTCTACCTGACGATGCCTTAACATTTTCTTTTTCGGCAACAACAATTTCACAACCCGTCCTTTCTGCCCATATCTCCAACTGATCAGTTGCAGCTGCTCTAAATGTATCTCCAGCTGCCAACAACACCTAGCAAATTTTAAAAGTATGCCAGATAGAAATGAGAAGCAGCTAATTTTTATGCCAGGGTTGTGTCTATGAAAGAATATACATCTGATTTCCATGGAGCACAAGAGTTGATGAATTGTGTTATTAGGCAGGAGCAGGAACAACTAGCCACAAGCCACAAGCAGACTGAAGAAAAATGAAATAAAAGCATCTGACAATGTTCTTAAAAGCTTAAAACTAAATGAGTTCAAACTAATCTTATCAAAATAATCTTGACATAATAATTAATCCAAAAAATAAAAAAAATAAAACAAGACAGGAAAGGATGATACCTCACCTTGGTCCCTTCTTTCTTCAATCTGTTGGCAAGCTTTCCTGCACGGTGCACAGCATAATTTTTCAATCGTATGCCTTTAAAAAGAAATCTTGAGAACCAATACAACGAAAAGCAATAATTGCAATCTCGTTCTATCAATATTGTTTTCGGATGCCAATATCTGCTGGATTTAAAAACTGTCAACAAAATATTTTGAAGATAGCATGAAAACAATATAGTATTTATTTGATTCGATCATAAGTCCTATATCTACGACACAGCGCCAGAATATCAGAAAGACTTGCAGATCCCGCTTATTTCAGCATACAATTACGAAAAAATTAAAAAAAATCTTAGCATTACTACGTTCCAATATATTTCATGCAATTAAATTAAAATTTTCAAAAATCATAAAATCAAACCAAAGATAAACCATAATTTCAGTTTTATCAATATGGATTCTATTTCATGAATATATTCTTTGGTTTCAACAAGAATGCACCATACGTTACTCACCAATTCAACTTAGAGAAAGTATAGAAAATAGATAGTTAGATACTGTTTATAATAACTGCACTTCATGGACGTGAAAATACAAAAAGAACTTTTTCTAAGAGCGAGCAAAAAATAACCATCATCCTTACTTCCCAAAGATGTTAAAGCTGAAAAAACATATCCCAGTATCAACTTTATATGATTACCAAGAGATGTCGTCTTCCCACCTCCATTGACACCAACCACCATGATCACAGCCGGTTTTCTAGTGATGAAATTTTAGTCAGTGAGCCATATGGAATGCCAAAACAAGCCAACAAACAATCTTTCATTGAACCAGTTCTACCTGAAACCAAGCTTGAGCTCGGTTTTAAGTCCCTTTGCAGTTAACAAGTTCAATACACTCCTCTTCAAAGCATCCTAGAATAAAATCTCACACCATCAGATGATATTTGAAGCATGAAAAGAGAATCTTGCTAAATAAAGCTAGACAACCATCATACCTTAATTTCACTCCCAGATTTGAGCTTCCCAGAGTATATATCATCCCTCAAGCTCTCCACGATCTTTATGGTGATTCTTGGACCAAAATCAGCCACTAACAATGCCTAACAGTGAATAGGAAAAGAAATATAAAACTGATCCAAAAATACAGATGTTCAGTATCTTGCATTGACAATTTTTTTCCAACAGTAAAACAAAGGTCCTCGAATCAGTCAAGAGTTCTAAACCGCTATCAATCAATAACAAAAATGAGTATCTGAAACCCACACAGAAGAATTATGGTTGGTGTAATTATCAGCAGCGAACAGTCCCGAGAAAAAAGACTTTTCACTAGTGCCACCGCAAGAAATGAAAACACGACGTGAATCAGAGCCAGAAAAAAAAAATTATAATAGAAAATGGAAAAAGATATTGAACCTCTTCCAGCTCATCCAGAACCCGGTCAGTATCAGATAGATTCCAGTAAAGCAAAAGCTCGTCGATGACAGCTAAATTATCCCTCGTTTTGGAGAAGCCGGAGAAGACTTTCTCCACGTCACTCTTAGCTTTCTCCTGGATCAGCCGCCCAAGTTTTGTGAAGAACCCGGCTTGCCCAGATGCACACTTGAACCTGGAGGTACGGGTATGAGTCCCGGATGTTGGGATGTGGAGGAGGATGGCGGAGGAGGTCGGCGGAGACGGCAGTGGCGGTTTGGGGGGTAGGAGGAGACGAGAAGGCAGTGAAGAAGCCATTTTGCGGGAAGGTGATGGCGTGCGGGCAGAGCTGCTGCAATGGATAGAGTAGAATTACCGGAGACTTTTAAACAGTCGTTGTATAAGATTTTATAATATTTTTCTTTTTCTTTTTTACAGGTATAATCTTTCCGGGTTATTTAAAAAAGAGGGACTCATCTTGGTCTTATTTAAAAAGAAGGGAGTTGACTTTTGTTTTTTAAAAGGAATGGAGTGGGTTTGTTAAGAGAATACTTAAAATTGTTAAAAATAATAATATTTAAACAATTATTTTTATTCGCATTTATGATGTTTCCCACCAACCCACCAACCACCAACGTCGTCCCCTTGATGACCGAACAGACGGAACAGACTTCATTTGCTCTTTTGTTCTGGATTATCCGACATCCTGGGTTCCTTTGTTCTTAGGTTCTCCGACATTATTTTGCTCGCCGAAGGAAAATATTGAATAAAGAGATCAAAATACAGAGTGAGTAGTACTACTGGAGCTCAAGCATTTGCCGATCTTAACCATACTTTGTTTGTTACTGGGTCGCGATCATAATACAGAGTGAGTAGTACTACTGGAGCTCAAGCATTTGCCGATCTTAACCATACTTTGTTTGTTACTGGGTCGCGATCATAATACAGAGTGAGTAGTACTACTGGAGCTCAAGCATTTGCCGATCTTAACCATACTTTGTTTGTTACTGGGTCGCGATCATAATACAGAGTGAGTAGTACTACTGGAGCTCAAGCATTTGCCGATCTTAACCATACTTTGTTTGTTACTGGGTCGCGACCAAGATTTGTGTGGGTCGCGACACATACTTGCTTGTTTGCTACTGGGTCGCGACACACATACTTGTTTGTTTGCTACTGGGTCGCGACACACATACTTGTTTGTTTGCTACTGGGTCGCGACACACATACTTGTTTGTTTGCTACTGGGTCGCGACACACATACTTGTTTGTTTGCTACTGGGTCGCGACACACATACTTGTTTGTTTGCTACTGGGTCGCGACACACATACTTGTTTGTTTGCTACTGGGTCGCGACACACATACTTGTTTGTTTGCTACTGGGTCGCGACACACATACTTGTTTGTTTGCTACTGGGTCGCGACACACATACTTGTTTGTTTGCTACTGGGTCGCGACACACATACTTGTTTGTTTGCTACTGGGTCGCGACACATACTTGTTTGTTTGCTACTGGGTCGCGACCCAGAATTTGTCTGGGTCGCGACCTATTTTTTTTTGAATCCTTTCAGCTAACGTATTTTATAATAATTTTGCAGGTTATGCCGACAGTCATTGTATTCGAGTATGACGGTGAATGGAAAAGTAACAATGATGAAATCCCGGTATTTAAATGGTGTTCAAGGTCAGGTTGTAAGTGGGCAGCGATTCCTGTTGATGGTGAAATTTGTTCTTTTGAATATATACGATCTGAGATGTACAAGATCATGGGTCTAGTTGGCACAGAACGTTTGAGAATAAGTTATGTACCGGACGTGAGACACTGGCATATGCGTCCAATTTATATTGAGAATGATAATGATTTGAAAGCTTATTTATATTTCG
>KV014876.1:161765-245367 GCA_001598015.1 Dorcoceras hygrometricum
TTCTTATGCCATTTCCTCGTCACCCAGTGGCACATCCGGGGCAGTGAGACATCTGCATCCTCTCTACGAGTTGCAAAAGCCTCAGCAACACCATTATAAATTTCGTAGGCCAATATCTTACAAAAAAAAAAAGAATAAACCACATGTTATTTTAAATGAAACATATCAAATTTAAAAAATTAATCTATACAAACATGTAAATAAAATATACCTGCAATGGCTGAACAAAGCCACTGAGGTGGAGGCTTCCAAATCCGCTGAACTTTGGATCCCGCTTCCTCTTCTTCGCTAAAGTTGTAAACTCTTCAAATCTAGCTCGGAGGTCTTTTCGAAGACCAAATAGAACTTCCTCGTAGGCCAACCTACCCCATGGGTAGGTATTAAAACTATTGATATCATCCACCAGCCGCATCCAATCTGGATCAACCACTTCCTTCTTCCTTTTCCTCCGAGGACCCAACACTGCGGAGGCAAAGTATAAGCTAGCCAGCTTAATTTTCTCCTGGTCAACCTCATCAACTCCAGCCTCTTCTTGATATTCATCAATACGGGCCCTCAAATCAACCAATGTTACCGTACTCATCCCACGAAAATGCCTTCTACGGAATCCATCCTCCTTTGGAATCGCAGGATAAGTACTTGAACAGTTAAGCCCAGTTGTAAGCCCATACTCCAGCAAAGAAAACCGGAGCGGCCTCTTGTGGATGATCATCCAAAATTCGGTCCCATAGTCCACGGTCTGCCTGCTGATCAAGAACCATAATAATTGGTTCGAGTTCAGATAATCAGAGGCATATCTAATCAGATTGCCAAACTGCCCGTGTTGGACCATTGTTTGAAGCTCACGTTCATTCAAAAATTCGAGAATTCTTTGACAAACTTCATGGAATGGTGATCCCAATGTTAATTTGCAGTCAAAAACTTGCCCTTTCTGGAGTTTTGTTGGACAAAAAATCTACAAGACAGTTTAACAGAAAAGAAAATTAGCAAGACAAAACATGGGTCGCGACAGTAAAAAAGTATTCGCGACCCACAACGGCATACAAATTCGCGACCCACACTTTACTATACATATTATCGCGACCCACACATCAGTCTACCTATTCGCGACCCACACAGTCTACCTATTCGCGACCCATTTTTGTTCACAGATTCACCACCAACATGCACATACTGGACAGTCACTAATCGCGACCCAAACACTCAAATCATTTAATAACAAAACTCGAAACATGAAATGTAGAAAGCAATAACAATAACATAAACTTTGCGTTTATTGCCGAAACCATTCAGGTTAAGTGCCGAGGAGGGTACGTACCACGCGGTTATTGCCGAAAGTTCGTTCTTGTAGTTCCATCTCCACTGCTTCGATTGCTTTGCGTTTCACCATTTCGCAACTCAAACAATGACAATCGGCGATGAGGTTTTTTGTTTTTGGTAGGTTTCGTCGGGTGAAGGAAAAAAAAACTGAAGAGCCGTTCGTGCGTCGAAGAAGAATACGCGCGCTGTGCTATGTTTGTTTCGTCGAGATGGTAGGGAGGATGTCTTACGTTTTTTAAAAGTCGTGTAGCGTTTTTCATTTTTTTACTTTTTTAAATTTGTTGACGTTTTTAAGTTACTAATTGGGTTTTTTAAAACGTAAACGATGATTATTAGATGATTTAACAACTAAAACGTGATTGAGTATAAGGGTAAAAACGTAAAAGAACTCTCGCTCCCTTCTATCGAATTAATCTGTCATTCACTCCCTTTTTCCTAAATTTCCCTAATCTTTCCTATGATATTTTGGTTTATGTAAGTCTTGGCGATTATATCTCTACCATCTAGCACCCTTCTGTAATACCAAACATATGGAAATCGTTGAGATACAGAAATTTATAATTATGTTTATTAAATTTGTATTTATTTTCTATATCTTTCAGTTTTTGGAAGCTTATTTCTTATATGAGAAGTGCTGATAAGACATACATATGTAAAATTGCCATGTTGGTATCA
Organism: Dorcoceras hygrometricum; assembly: GCA_001598015.1. Taxonomy (NCBI): domain Eukaryota; kingdom Viridiplantae; phylum Streptophyta; class Magnoliopsida; order Lamiales; family Gesneriaceae; genus Dorcoceras; species Dorcoceras hygrometricum. Next base: position 163,761 of record KV014876.1, read on the forward strand.
CATTGATCAAAGTATAACAAACAATAGATGACATATTAAGAATAGAAATAATTTTATCAGCAGAGTAAAACATTATTTTTTGTATCACAAGGATTATTTTATATAACAAAAAATAGCATTTAACTAAAAATATATAAAATAGAAACGCAACTTGTAAATTCTTTGAAATCCCAGCTCACACCAAGGATTCATGGTGATGCACAAATTCCTTTATTAACATATATATCAATTAACATAAATATATTGCCTTAGATAAGCGGCGGCGATTATATTTCAATTTATTATAAAACTATGATACATAAAAAATAATATAGCCCTCACATACTGATCCCCTACAGTATTAATTTACTTGAAAATAAATCTAACTAGTTGGTAAATATTAAATCGTAAAACTATATTTAGGTTTATATAAGTTTTGTATTGCCGCATGTTCAACAAGCACCAGTGGTCTAGTGGTAGAATAGTACCCTGCCACGGTACAGACCCGGGTTCGATTCCCGGCTGGTGCAATTAATCAGGCTGGCGATGATGATAGCTGCGCCAATTGCTGACGGTTGGGTCTGTCGCAACATCTGCTCTTCGGATGAATTCTCTGGCGCTGCTGAGCTCTCCCTGATTATCCCCCGTTTTTTTTTTAACTTCCCTTCTTCATATATAATTATTTTATCCCAAGTTTAATTTTAAATTTCAAACGTACTTTTTGAATGAATTACCTTAGGCCATTTGTTTGGTCAGAGAAGACAGAAAACCACCTTGACAAAACTTCCAAAATTTCATTTCAAAACTTTATATCTAACTTCATTCTACATATGAAGATAAAACAAAATACAGAGCCGCCACCAAAGTAGAAGAACTAACTGCAGTACAAGAAAGTGTGTTTTTAGTCAAATGAATGGTTTACAGCTTCCATAACTTTTTTGTTGCTACAAGAATCTTCTCCTTGCCATGCCTATCCGATGGTTTTTCGTGTACAGACGGCCTCCATCTTACTGCCTGTGAAATACGTTCTACTCTGTCTATCACTTCCGGGGAATCCTGGATGACAACGGTGCCTTCTGGCCGCAAGATTCTATCCATTTCGACAATCAAATCCACAAGGTTACACCTACAAAATGGAATCTAGGTTGTCAAACTGGTGGTACAAACTTCAATGATCATATACTAATATTAAATTTAGAACAGATATCATTATCTTAATCTAGATTCTTACTAAGATCTCGCCTTATGAATGATTTTTGTCAAGTTTAGTGAGAGAATCGAATGCATGCTATTGCCATAGAAACTATAGCTATCAGAGACAGAATATTTAAAATATTTTAGTCATATAGTAACTCAAAACCCAGTTCTGATCGCGGGACGTGACAAGTGTTACACTACTCACCAATCTCTCACAATAACTGCTCCACTGTGCAAGTCATTGGAATTGAACATCAAAACACATGTTTCCTGCTACAAAAAAACTAGAGATGCTTGTGGCAGTGCAACTCAAGTTTTTTAAGCACATTGCAACTATTATGGAACATTGACAACCACATTGTACAATGAGAAGATTTGCATTTGTGGCCAGATCCTAGGACCACGTCTTTTATATCCTCCTAACAACTATGGTTGCAAGTAGCCAAGTTTGACATGAAAATAAATAAAGAGGAAAAATCAGAGTACCTGCTCTTCCCAGAACTGGGATCCTTTGTAAGGGATTCTATATCAGTCACATGAATTAGATCATATGTTCGAGGATATGTGGAGAAGGGCTCACACCTGAGAGCAACAACCACAAACAAGCTTCAGCAGTTTAAAACATGTAATGAAATGTGATGCTATTGCTATTGGAACACATCATAATCCAAAAATATTATTATTTCATCTACCACGTAGCAGCTACATATATAGCTAACTGAACGTAATATCATATCTTTGATGTATACGGGAATGAACGAGTACTAGAGAGACATTAGAAATGAAAACCAGGCTATGCCTACCCACCAATCATGATAAATTCCAATTAATCCTCGATCATATATAACATCAAGAGTCGTAGGCTTATGAGCTGGGATTACATTCATCACCCAAACAGGGTCAGAAATTAATGCGGCAGCAAAGCCTCCGAAGAATGCATTCATATCCATGATATTTCTGATTGACGGAGTACCAAGTTTTAGATATAGTGAATTCTTGTAGTAATTAACCCTCTTTTCCCATTTTTGGCTGTCAGCTTCAAACAAATTGAGCCCATTTTCCACAACGCTGGCCCTCGAAGGTGCTTTTTTCAATCTCTCTGGCCACTTGGGAATCATCCCTACAGAATAATCTCCATTGGACAAAGACATCCTGCTCACGCAATTCTTCAACTTAGAATACCTGAAATTTCATTGGTTAAGCCGAAAGTATGCCCCTTGCAGTATAAAAGGATTGTATATGCTTATTTAATGAATTTATAGAGTAATGAAGTACAATGCATATTATTGCGTACCATGCAAGATTAGGGTCATCAGATGTACTGCACGGGTGGATTTGAAATTTATTTTTACTGAGAGGACATGAACTGTCAGTAGGCTTTTTCCAAATGGCTGTGTTTCCATCAATGATAATAAGCTTATAACACAAAGATTTAGCCACCGCCTGAAGATCAGCCCATTCTTTTTCCTGTTTAGACCATCTAACGGGAGGGCCGGATATGACTAGGTAACCCCCTGGGCGAAGCAACCGATCAACTTCAAGAAAATATGTGGCATCTGAAATTAAAAAAATTTCTGTGTTATTAAGACAATTCTTGGATTTATAGAACCTTGATATTGGAGAGAGTGTCTTCACAAGAGTAGTCCAACTTACTATAGGCAGTGAAAGGAATTAGGCATCTTGAACAATGCACGAAATCAAATGAGAAACCAGGAAACGGCAGTCTACGAGTTCCTAACATGGCAATAAATGCCGGTACTCCTCTTTCAAGAGCAAACTGAATCTGAGCTTTGTGTGAATCTCTTGGAGCAAAAGAAAGAGTCAAAATGTTTTCACTAAGCATGTATCCACCGAAACTAGCAACCTACAATAAGGATGAGTACTGAAAATTTTAAAAATCATTTATTGTTAAATTCAGATAGGGAATATAACCGAAAAATCATACCCCACATCCCATATCAACAGCTGTTCTTAGATCTCCACTGGCGATGGGGATATACTGTTTAAGTTTCTCGATGTACTGAACTGCTCCATCAGGAAACATTGTCCCCCCACCAGGGAATGTGAAATATGAACCTTCCTTTTTCATCCACCCCTGGTGACCTTTTCGATCCGCAATTTTATCGTAGGGCATGTTACCATGCCATATCTGCATATCAAATCAAAGTGAAGAAAGAATCCTAAGAACACATAAACCACCACTCTAGATCAACTATTTTGAATAACATTCCTATCTTTTCTCCTATAATCGTAAATACATGTCATGATGAAGGTTTCATTTCATTTCAGAACATGGTTCATTTGATGCACAAACAGATCTCACAAGTCACGGATGCAAAGTATGGAAACTATCAACTCTTCCATCCTAACTTTATAGACATGTTAGACATAGTTTTGAAGTGTACGTAGCAAAACAATGTATATTGGCTAGTTAAATGCATAAAAAGGTATTATCAACTGAAGTATCCTTGCATTACACATCCATAGCAGGAGAATCCCAAGAACATTTTATCAATCAATAGTTACATCATGAGACATTATTCTTTAGTAGATCATTTAAATATCATCATATGCAAAGTATTCAAAACCCCAAGAAATCGACCACATATTGCTTAAATGCACAATGGATTTTTCCAGTCAAAAACGAATTTTGTCAGCACATGCCTAGGATAGGAAGACCACAACCACCAAAAGCTGCTGATACTCTTTCCAATTTTAATCGAGCATAAAACCAGCATCAATAATTAGTAACAGCAAGCTGTAAAGAGGATGAATGAGCACAAACTGTGAAAATCAGGAACATTAAGCCAGTAACATAAAGCATGTCACTTTACTACAAGCTATGCAAAGCAATTTACCACAATCTCATAGAACTCAATTTAAGAAGAAAGAACAGAGCTGAAACTAATGAGGCATGCACTTGCTAATCATTGAATACTCACTAATTAACTTCTGCACAAGAATAAATCTAACATGCTTTTACTACATTATCCACCTTCAGCATTGGACGCAGACGTCTAGGCAGAAAACAGACGATCCAAAAACAGCAACTGAAAATGCAAATCATATGGAAGTTAATCTGAAGCTAAATACATACCAAAAATCTAATCTTCTACAGCTTAACTCACCTCATATGCTAAATATAAACTCAACCAAGCCAAAGTTCGAATCTTTCCGCATAATAAATGGAACCAACCAAATAAGCAACAAACGAGAATCATTTCACCTTGTGCAAACTCTCTGGCCATGCAACCGAAACTCGGTATCCCGGAGGGGGAGGGATCAAGCACAGCGGCGTCTCCTCTATCGGGGGGCAGTGCCTCTCCCGATAGAAATTCATCTCCCTACTCAGCTGACTATTAATTCTAGGATCCTCACAGGGCATGTGATCCACCATTTCAGCCGGACAAGAATCAATCTTCATTGCCTGGCGGCCAAGCTCCACCTGCGCCACAAGATTCGCACGCAGTTGGGGATTCTTACCCGACGAATGATGAAGCTTCTGGCCCCTCGGCGCCGCGAGCGAGCCACCCAATGGAGTGAATACCACTAGGTAAAAGAGGATCCCTGCTCCGAAAAACGCGGCGGTCATTATGTTCCGCAGACGCCATTGCCGCACTTTCCTCTCCTTGGACGACAGAAAGCTAGAATGGCCCATTTTTGATCTTGTTCACCACCAAGTTGCTTTCTTTGACAAAAACCGAGCTTCAAGATCTCATTTTACGCATTCGCGGACACATGTAACTGCGCCTATGTACGTTCTCTTGAAATCTGTAGCGAAACTCAGAACAAATGCTTATTGCTTTTCGATGATTTCACCAAGAAAAGTCGTCACATCTCTCTCAAAGTGATACGACGGAGTGTTTTGGATAAATCCAGGGACGGCGGAGGAGTGTACGATCACTAAAGCTTAACGTACATATCAAGGAAATCTAACAACCTTAAAAAAAGACCTTTGCTTTACGCTCACTTCCTTTTGGGGCTCGGTTGAAGCATTGACCCATATCCATCATTATTCTCATGAGTCATGACATTCTCGTTAGCTTGCCACCATATTCTTTCTGTTGGCTTGGCTGCAGAGATGGAATATGAAATTCAAATATAAAAATAATATCGAATCATTTGGAAAAATTTTAAAATTATCAAAATAAAAAAATGGGTATAATCACAAATGCTTAGAACTCTCTCCCGTGATATTTTTTTGGAGCAAACACTATCCATAAGAAAGTCATTTGGTGGAGGAGGGCCCAAAATTCTCTTTTTTATTTTAGAATAAATCTTGGTTCAACCGCTCAATCCCACTATCGGTTGGCTTTTGTCTACTTTTATAATAGTTTATTTTATTTAGTTGTGTTTGGTCATTTGTTAGATTGCTTGTTATATTGAATATATGTGAATAACTAATGATCATAATGCGGAATGTTAGAAAATTCATTATAACATGACCAACAATGAAAATGAATGCAAGTACAAATTTTTTTTAAACCTGTCCAAAAATGGAAAATGTACAAACTGAAGGAACAAAAATTTATTCCCCCAACATTAAAGGATCACTTTTTGTTTCTCATTTATTCTTCTTTCTTAACATAATTATAAGCCACACCTTATCATTATTTTCTTAGAAATTTCTTTATCCTTTCGTCGATAGGTATTGCTGCCATCCATGTCCAGTTGGTTGATATGTATATACAACACTTAAGTTTTTACTAAACGAGTTCTATGGATTATTACTTCATTTTCATCTCTAATTTGTTAACGAGTCGATATCGGTGTGACTTTGTTTGTGCTAAAAATTGTAAGCACAATGGAAAGGCCCAAACCTAAGCTTGAATCAGTGAAAGGCCCATGCCTAGTGATAGTTAAACCCGGTCCGCAAAAGAAACAAGGTGAGCCAAAACAGTTGAAGCTGATAGACGTGGACCAGGACGTGCAGAGTGCAGACATGGGAGAACTCCCCAATGAGGAAATAAAAGGGACGTGAAACAGGAATAGAAGGATGATCAATCAATCAACAATTCGGCACAAAAAGCTCTGCAAAAATTATGTGCAAATTCAGCAATCACAATTTCTCAATTTCAATCAGTATATTTTCTATATTCGAGCACAGCTTTCAATCTTCAGTTTTATTAATTTCTGGTCTATTGTAAATTTTCTACATTTTGTTGAAAATACAAAATCATGTCACGAGTTTATTCCTATAAATTCAGTTTGATTCCTTTTATTTTTTGGTGTTATATCGTTTAGGATATTAGAATTAACGGTCGAATTTAGTTCTCATTGTCGTTTGAATTATTGGAAGTTAGATTTTTATATTTTTACACAAATTGGCGCTTGAGCGCTTGGCACGCCCAGCAATTTGCTAAATTAACACAAATAGACGTCTTCATCATTAAATGATAAACAAGTACGAAACCATATGGATTCATGCATAATATAGACTGAGGAAGCCATCTTAACTAATTCGTGGTAAGTCGGATACACAGAGGCTCTGGAAATGCGAGGCCGGGTTTCCGAACGATGAGGCCTTCTTTGGTTATTTTCCAGCTATATCGGGTGACCATGTAATGGATGAAGATGGCCAGCTGCAGCTTCGCGAAGTCGGCTCCCGAACACATTCTTCTGCCTCCACCAAATGCCAAGAAATTCTTTGATGCCGTGTGCATTTCTTTCCCCTATTCCCATCAATATTCATCGTTCCATTGATAACTTATATATCAAGAATTTTGGGAAGGACTATATATAGTCTATGAGTTAAAACATATATATCTCACCTTCCACCTCGAGGGATTGAATGAATAAGGATCCTGGTACTCGTTCGGATTTAAATGCGTGACAGATGGTATAGCAACCATTACCCATCCTGCTGGTATTGTGTATCCTGTGTGTCACATTAAATTCATCAGTTTGAGTCATATTCTTTAAGGGAAATATGGGATTTTGATTCACTAAGTATTCGTGCAATTAGCCCGAAGTGATGAATAAACAAATAAGTTGCCTTTTATGTTGACTTCTTGCAGTACTCTTCGAAACATCCCGAAAACATTGTCAGCAAGCCTAACTATTTCATTGATAACCTGCAAAATGTTAAGCCAGAAAGATTAGAAACTCTTAATTAATCATTTAATCAAGTAGTACTGACCATATTAAACTTGAAATAAATTCACTGTCTATATATAAAAGACCATAAAGAAGAAAGAAGAGAAATTAACCATATGAGTGAAGCTCATTGACTTGTATTCAGCCCATGTTATCCCTTCCACCTCCTTGTCTCGGCCAATCAGAATCCTATCGTGCTCTTCCTTTAAAATAAAGATTGATTGTTGATTAAATAACATTTATTGTTATCATTCAAAACTTTAAAAGTTTGCAACGGAGATCAGAACTACAACTGGAAGCCAAAAAAATTCGAAGTTGGCACATCAAGATCAATCTTTGAAAACTTATCGTCGACCAAAACCCGAAGGACGAAAAGCTAAGTAGACTTTACTCTATTTTCCATCAAATGAAGTGCTTATACTTTTGAAATTTGTGGCGTTAGTTCTGATGAAAGTGCTATATATATACCTTCAATTGCGCTAACACCTGGGGATGATCACGAAGGAACTTCAAGGCGACTGTGGTGGTGGAAGATGTGGTCTCATAGGCACCAAAGTGGAGCCCGAACAGTATATTTTCTGCCATGGCTTCTGTTAGAATTGTTTCTCCATCTTCTACCTCTTTCAGTACTACAGCTCAGAAAATCTTGACGAATTTCTTTGCTTCTTCTCCTTTCGGCAATGGTTTCTCTGATTATTTCTAATGCCCTCTTCTTTCCCTGAATCAGTTGAGGGGAACTCTTACATTTTTGTAGCCATACAGGAAATGCAAATGTTTTAAATGACATGGAGATAGTGGTATATGTGTTACCCGCATGACGGAATGGAAGCCGAATCCTGGAATATTGAGAGGAAAAGAGACGAAGGATTCCTTAAAATTTTTATAATTCTGTCTAAGCTCTGACGCCTTCGCTTCATCCAAACCCATTAACATCTTCGCAGCTAATTCAAGTAGCATCTAGTAATTCACGTCGAATGAAATTATTGGATGTTAATCAGCAAAAAAAAATGGTCTATATACTTCGTTGGAGAAAAGAGTTTATTCAATGTGGGCATTTTCATTAAGTACTTGTGAAACCTCTTGGTTCAAATCATTAGCATATCGACCACTAGAAACGCATACGAACAAGTGTGTGTGAGCTCAAGATTTGAGTCACAGGTAGCAAAATAATTAATGGGGACTCACGATTTCAGTAGCTTCTTTGACATTCACTTCATCAGAAGCATGCCACAAGCTCAGATGCCTGCGGGTAACTCGATCGATTTCGTGAACCAATTCATCTCTCAGGCTTTCGGGTCCGAATATGTTTCGTGCCAAATTCTTGAGATATCTGTGAGCATCTCCCTGGTGCACGAGCAGCCCTCCGGTGATTTTCAAAGCACTCTCTGTGTACCATGACTGGAAAATCTTGCCTTCTTGCTGAAAAATATATTGGTTTACTTCAGGATCAGTCGACATTACCACAGGAAGCCCGACTAAACTTGTCCGAAATATTGGCCCGTATCTGCAAGTTATCACGTATCAGTGTTTTGAGATCAAATTAGCAATTTCTTATTACCTTCAGTTCAAATGCAAACACTGCAAAGCACTTGTAACCAATCATTAGAAGTACCTTGCCATTCTTTTTGCGATAAAGGGATAGCGGCTGAGCAGAGAAATATTGGAGAGTTTCTCCGATGATGGGGAATCCCATCGAACCCGGCGGCAACACCCCATTGCATTTGGGGTTCCGCCACCGGAACACCCACCGTGTTACCACCACAATGAGAAGCGACACTACACACAGAAGGATACCCATTTTACCGAGCTCACTTACTAGCTAACTCTTTTTCTTATACGCACAACTTCTTATGCATGAAAGCCATATTATATAGTAGAAATCAGCCTTTAAAAAAATAAATATATACTTTCGTTTTATTAATTGGGTTTCTGTTTATGTTACGTGACCGAGTCTCAATAGGTTGAAACGTCGCATATGAGGTATATGAAATTTATGTGAATCTCATGTACATACTTATATATGTCTCTATAAGAACGAATAAGGACCATTGGATCCAATTCCCAATATCATCCTTGCTTTCCCTCCCTGGGTATACAGGTCATTTGATAATTAGATTGGTGCATGCATTGCATGAAAATAGCTAGTGCATCCTTTAAAACTATATTTAATTGTAAAATGCAATTTTTAACCAATAATAAGTAATTAAATTTAACTATATGCATGTTAAAACATGCCAAAGATTAACATAAGTCATAGATAATATCAAGCGTGGATGAAAGAGATGTACCAATAATTATATGTTAGTGTCAGAAAAAAATACTCGTTTTAACATATCATGTTGCAGATTTTTGTCATAATTTGTTGTTTACTAAATAATTAGGTGTCTCACCTAAAAACTAATAAAAGTAGATGCTACAAGATATCCCCATATCCCACCGATTGATCTTTATTACAACAAAAGAAAAGCTCTATTAAGTTTAGAATATTTTAAGTTTTGGTGATAACAAATAGAATCAACTCAGGACCAAAATGACATATTTGAATGGAATTTAACCGTGTTTAAATCCTAGATCAGATTAGAGTTTAGTTGAGTTAGGACAGTTCAACATATCAGATTAGGAGTAAGATCAGAGGTTGTGTTTTGAACATAACATAACAAAATAGATAAATCGTACAGTTTATAAGAGCATATTGGAGTTTAGATCAGCCAACATATAAGAACATGTCATATTAAAGAATCAGATCAGATGAACAAATCAGACCAGACCAGATCAGACCAGAGAATCACATCATCATAGCAGAGCTGACTTTAAGGTTTTGATTTCCAAGAATCATTTATACTCATTGTGTCAGGTCCAGTGCACTTAATCATAGATTAATTAATCCATTAATCTTAATTTAACGGAAGCATCAAAATATGGACTAAAAATTTTCGTTTGGGTCTGAACCAAATTATCTCTAGAAATACAATCATATTCAAAATACGGATTTAACTCAAACCCGAACATCAATAGTAACCATAGCATACAGGTAAAATACAATAAATGCAGATCCCCCAAATACAATAGCACGCAGGGCATCCCCTGGTTCAATATATTGATAAATATATAACTGGGACTCAAAATGGGGATCTATCAGCCGACGCTCCACTCGGTCCAGCTGGATTACCTGAAGATCCTACAAAGGCCAACACAGACCCAAGCAGCCCAAAGAGGAAAAATAAAACGAGGTCAAATATCAGTACGAAGAGCATCAATAAAACCAGCTAAGATATAAAGCATGCAATATCTCGAGTCGTGAATGCATGAAAGGGGTACCACGAAAGCTCAACGGGTATAAAAAACAATCCACTCCCAAAGCTCAGCAGTGAATCAATAAAGTAGTGGCCACATCGCATGTGGAATCATGGGTGCTACCCACGCCCTTCACATGCAGTACCAGCAGCTTGCAATCTAATCTCTCAACCCACCGGTGTCATTCATGCTCGCTGAGGGGTGGGAGCTACCCAAGTGAACCTCAAGGCAATCGACAAAACCTCACGGCATGGAGTCGAGGATAAGAAAACCAACCGACACCTCAATCATTTCATTTTTTTTCAAAAACATTATATTCAACATACTGGTACTATCCATCGCTCGGTTCTCAAATAAATCAAGCTCAATATGATATGCGTGCATGCAAGGCAGATCCAGCTCATAATAGCGCATGTAAATAACATATGAGCAAATAGAACAGAGAACCATCAAATAACCCCACAGCTAGCACAAACACACGGTAGTTTACACAACTGAACCAGAGCAGATCGCACGCAACACAGCAGCTCACATCACGCAGGAAATATTAACATGATGATCTCGAAGCTGTTAGTATAAGCTCTAACGCACCTTAAAATCTCAATACAACTACTACCTCAACAGCTCACGGGAAATCGCGAGAAAGGCGAACACTGCAACTACTTCGCCCTCCCTCAACACGCCGACCTAGGGCTCCAAAGTGGTATCAATCGAAATATCTTGGGAAGACGAACCCAGCGCCACCAACCTTGCTCCAAACGGTGGCGTAAATCGACGACAATCGGAGAAATAGTGTTCAGTTGAACAGTGAGGGTTTGAGGAACAGATATGTCAGGCGTGTTCAGTTGTACATGCTAATTACTAACAATTAACACAATACAAGCGCATAAACACGGAAGCTAAAAATCAGGGCTTAAAATTTTTTCGAAATACTATGGGCCTGAACTTCCGATCATACATTCAAAATATGCAATACTCAAAATATGAGTTAACTCAAACTCACACAACAAGTAACCACAGAAAATCAATTCGAAATACAGATCCCCAATACATGATAACACGGGGCATCCCCCGGTTCAATACATATCATAAATAGACTGGGACTCAGGGATGAGGGGATCGACCAGCTGAACTTCCACTCTGCCCAGCTTGGTTACCTAAAGCTCCTGCAAATGGGCAACACAGACCCAAACAAAACAAAAGCAGGAAAAGAAGTACGAGGTCAAGCCTCAGTACGAAGAGCTATCAAAACAGATAAACATGCAACATGCCAATAATCAATGCTATGAATGCATGAGGGCTATCAAGAAATCGGATACCTAGACCAGTCTGTCAACTGGCAACTCAAATCAAGCCTCTATACCACTCGCAGCCAATCAGCCGGTGGAAATCATCGGTCCGTGATCATCGGGGCCCGTCAGCCCATCACAGCTCGGTGGTAGACACTCGAATCCGGTAGTCACCACTCCGACGATAGCGTTGGACTTTTCGGGCACGACTCAACAATCTGCCAGTCACAACGTGGCACCCAATCAGGTAAACAAATCAATTTCTCATTTCAGGCTCAAGATGTATGCAATGAATGCCATTCAATATCCATGCTAGATGCATACAATTCATAATACGTGCCAACAGAATGAAAAACTCAATCAATCCATCAATCTGTTCCACGTAAACACATAGCAGCAAACTCACGGTTTTCACAACATTGAAATATAAACATGTTCACGCTCAATACTGCTAAGGGCTGCTCAATCGTACCTAGCAAATACCAGCAGACAACAGCTCTCGCGCAAGCAAAACAATCATCTGCTGACCACAGCTCTATCTCCAAAACATTCTATCTGCTGGTCGCGAGAAATCACGCAAAACGACGACGCATCTACTAATTCAAACGACGCCATTTCATATACGTAAGCAAAACTGCCAACTGCTGATCTCTAAACACAAGGCTCCAAAACGCAGCGTTTTCACTTAATCAAACGACGCCGCTTCTCAACGCTCTTACATAAGCGCGCCTGCTGATCAGCAGCAATCAATACAACGCAAACACTACCAGCAGTAAGGAATACGTCACGCTTACGTCATCATATCTAATGATAGTTCTCTCGCGACTGATTCCACGAACCATCAGCTGATCACCGCTCACAAGCGCCTCTGCTGAAATAAATATTCAACACTCTAAAATGTTGACCAACGCATGACACTTTCTCGCTCAACTCACGCTTCGCGCAACGTCTACCAGCAGCAACTTCAATCTTCAAAACCAAAACCAGCAGCTCTCCTTGCGTCACGCTGACCTCACTATGCTGATTCAAAATTCACCAGCACGAGCTACAGTAACCTGCTGCTGCCAGTTTCTCCAAAATTAACGCGACGCTCACAAATTCAGCAGTAACCTCAAAAATACGTGGTTAATCCCAAATCAAAACAATTAACCACTAATCTAACTTCTCAATCCTCACAAGATATATGCCGGAGACTCTCTGTAAGAAGATAAGAAATATCGGGTCTAAAATTGGCTAAGTGTCGGGAAATATAATCGAATACATGGTCAAAATTAACGCGACGCTCACAAATTCAGCAGGAACCTCAAAAATACGTGGTTAATCCCAAATCAAAACAATTAACCACTAATCTAACTTCTCAATCCTCACAAGATATATGCCGGAGACTCTCTGTAAGAAGATAAGAAATATCGGGTCTAAAATTGGCTAAGTGTCGGGAAATATAATCGAATACATGGTCAAAGTCAAAGCCACCGACCAGATCCTTCCTCAAATCTGATACCAGCTCTGGCTCATCAAATCTGAATCATCTGATATCCGCTAAACGACGTCGCATCTAATACACATAGCCAGTGTCAAATATGGTATACTCCAAACGACATCGTATCACTTATACTGTTGGAGTGCAATAATTGCCCCTGCTATGTAGAGCGATCGAAACGTGGCGCTTGTGTTGCTATCCGCTAAACGACGTCGCATCTAATACACATAGCCAGCTGCTCCCGATACACCAAATCTGCCCAGCACTTACTCTCTCCCTTCACTCAACGATACATACCCGGTTCATTTCTAAGTCAAATCTGAAGCTCAACAATAGCTTAATCGACACGAAACACCTCTCGAGATTAATATCACCATTCAGATTTGACTAATTCGTTAATTACTAACTAACGATTTCCAGTCCTCACACATTGGACATTTGAGGCTATAATCAGAACAAAGATCAGAGTATATGAAGTATGAGGATTACATTTTAAAAAAACGAAGGAGTATTTAATGCACCAGTATGGAATTTGTACAGAGTATCAAATGCACATTAATTTCTCGATGAGATCGTACAAGGATTCAACCGATGAACCTACGGGACACATTTATACCGCTGAGAATTTCCTAGCCAACACTTTGAGCCTTTAACATTATTCTCATCATTCAAATACTCTATACTTTTGGTTATCGTAAATCTTGAGTGTTGAATGCTGAATCATATTAATTAGAGTATAAGATTACATTGTATATCCTTTTAGCCTGAGAATTTATATCTTTGAAGATACAGAGCATGTTAAGTGATCAGAGAGTGTATTAGGAGTTTCAGATCAGACGCGAGCTTACTGACCTATTTTGGTTCTACTGTATAATCAACTCAAAGTATTCTAATTCAAGCCTTCTAGTGTGGAAGAAGATGAGACATAGAAGTGTTGTTTCGAATTTTCAGAAACAAACTCGCTATCCCTAAACTGTTTATTTTATTGCTTTGATTTGTTCACTGATTAATTAACCCTTTTCCGCACAAATATTTTTGTAGTTTGAGAAATCAGTTTAGACTGAGAAAAATATTCACTTGATAACTCAATTGGTTTCCAAACAGTTTTCAAAAACAATATTTTCAAAAGAGTTCATTCGCTACCTCTAAACTCTTTCACAATCCTATCAAAATCAATCACATCTAAATATTACATATACTTCAGCTAAGGTTAATTTGTAAAATGTAACAAATAAATTCAATGATTTCCAAAATTACAAAAATCCCATCAATTTGTAAACTTTACTTTTCTACTCCCTTAAATTTGTATTTATCTTATATTTTATCGTGTTAAATGTAAGAAAAATATAAACATGAAGAGTGTATAGTAACTTTAAAGGTCATCTCACTTACTGTTATTTTCTTCACAAATATTGAGGCATGCATATATAATATTTAAATGTAGTTGGCTTTTTTGTTAATATTACAACTTTGTAATTATTTCTACGAATGTATGATCATAACAACTTACAGAGGGGCTTCCAATCATAGAAGAGTAGGCTGGGGTTTGATTACAAGAAACGAACAAAATTGCGGGACCTTAAGAAATTGAAAAGACCTTCCAAATTTCACTTATTTTGGCTATGGCAAAGAGCCTAAGTACCGCATGAATAGAGCCCACATTCAGGCTCAGTGTCGGCTAGCTATTATCAACATGAATTAAAGTAATTTTAAAAAAATTTAGTGTTTTGTGTTTATCGAACAGTTTAGTACATTTGTCGGTTTGAAGTAAACTCAGGGACCAAACAGTTTGTACAAAAAGATAAAAGACAGGCTACAGTACAGGATCTGTCGCAATCAGGCCTGAAATTTCCCCAATCGGTGGGGTACAATAGAAAATTAACATTTTCTCATATAATCACGTGCAATTTGAAGAACTTACTTTATTCAATCCTTCAGTGGATGAATCGTGAGGTCAACATTTATATTTATAGCATGTATTCAATCTTACATTTATTTGTGACTTTTCTAAAATAAAGCTTGAGTAAAATTGATATATTTTTATAGATCATTGAATTTAATGGAGTTGTAAAAATTATTCTATTGATTTAAGGAGACTTTTAAAATGTTTTTTATGAACTTTTGATATAAAACGGAGTATGTAAATGATTTAGAAGGATAAACAATCAAAGGATGTATGATATTTGGAAGGGAGTACAAATAAATTAGACATTCGATACTGCAAATAAATGGACATAAATAAAATCAAAAAATATAAAAGAGAATAAAAAGAAAAAAAATTGAAAAATGGAATGGGTCTCCGGTAAATGATAAATCTAATATACATGCATATGTAGGGATGACAATTGGTGAACGGAGCTGGGTTTGCCATTCTCATTCCCGCCCCTGAATTAATCTGGGATTCTCATCCCCGTCCCCGTGGTTGGTTCGGTGACGAGGATTCTCATCTCCACTTATAATGTATTAAATAATATGTATATATTATTTACTATTATATATTATAATTATTATAACTATTACTATATATTATTATTATTATTATTATTATTATTATTTATAATTATAATATATATATATATATATATATATATATATATGTACTTTATTAATTACTTATTACTTAGGATTTGAAAGTTTTAGTTATATAAATAACAAAAAAATTTGAAAATTATGTTAATTGGAATCAATGGTGAAAAGAAAACAATTTTTTATTTTTTGTATTTGTACATATGGTTTTATAGTTTGTACATAAATGATTACATAAGAATGATATAAAATTTATAAATTTTGGATACCTATGGATTTCTATAGAGTTTTGAAAAAAGTAATTTGTACATTATTTATTACATTCTAATTAATAAACTATATAGTGTGTGTGTATATATTGTGTAGATAAGATAATTATTAAACATTGACATCCACAACACATAAGAGTGATTTGACATCACAATCTTTACATCAAAACAATCAACGATTTCTGGAATTTTGTTTAGACGGCTTAGATTTTCTATCCTATGAGTTAAACATATAAATTAATATTTATTATTAAAAAATATTCATTAAACGATACCGAATTTTGATTATAAAGAAAGAAAATGAGAAGCAGAAAAAAAATAAAAAATTACTAAACTGTAAGTACTCTAGAAGCTAGTGGGCTTTACAGCTATTGTCGGGCCTTACAAAACAGTTCTATTATATAACCACTGTGATCCAAATCAGCCTCCCTGATTCCGAGGTCCCTTTTCCTAGTGCTGAACCAGGCTCCACGGCTGCGGATGGACTTTCTGAGCTCCTGTTGGCTGATCCGCCTGTCTTTGTCCGAATCAAACTTCATCCGCCACTTCTTGAATTCCTCCGACGTGATCTGCTGTTTCCTCGCGCTACCGGTGCTGCGAGACCTATCTCCTGCTATGCATAAGAGAAATTAATTGTCACCCAAAATTTTGGGCTGCCCCATCTTATCCCCACATCTGGATCATCCCTATCTGCGGGCCATTTTCTTGTCACCAGAACTGTTCCACAGTTCCGGCCGTTCCGCGACGGTCGTTTCACCGTTTTTACGTCGTTTCCGTACACATACACGACGTGCCAGAGCAGATTCCGTGATGACCTGGAACTTTGCATCGGTGGTCTCCTTTCCCGTTCCGTGACCGTTTCGGCAAACCATGCTTGCAAGTCCTGGTCCAAAAGTAAATTAGTTGAGCTTATTTAACAATGAGATTTAGTCCCTTATAGTTGAAAAACGAGATGAAAGTCATATTTATCTTAAACGATTTGAGTATTTGTCGTGCCACATATATATATTGTGATTCAAAGGATTGGCAGTGTGGCCTATAAGCTGCAACTACCAGTGGGATCTAGAGTTCACCCTGTTTTTCATGCTTCCCAACTGAAGCCGGCCAAGGGGAAAGTGACTCATACTCTGGATCTACCTAAGGGATTGGAGCAGGACCTCTCGGTCAATTATGAACCAGTTAAAGTGTTGACACAGAGACACAAGAAACGAGCTGGAGCATCGGTTCCCCAAGTATTAGTGTAGTGGAAAGATAGACCTCTGGAAGAAGCAACATGGGAGGATGCAGAAGATTTCTTTTCCCAGTTTCCAAGTACCAGCCTTGAGGACAAGGGTGAGATTGAGGGAGGGGGTATTGTTACGGGTTCTGAAGATACTAATACACACAAGATATAGACAAAGCTGTAGATACACACTGAGTTAGATAGGCCCAAACCCATGATATCCAAAGTGTGCTCTAGAAGGCCCAAGGCCCAACAGGAAATGGTTAAGTAACAGAAAGGAGGGAACGGGCAGTAGTTAGTTGGTTAGTTGTTCCTAGCTTAGGCTAGTGGTACAGGGAATGTTCCCTGGCTAAGGTCAATATCTGTAATCACACTTTCTGCAAGTTTGTTACTGAAAAATCAATAGAAACTTTCTTTTCCGATTGCAATGTCTCTATTGCTTCTATCACAGAGATATCATTCCTTCAGCCTTCTTGCATAATTAAATTGAGAATATATTCACAACAATGAACATGAAATTACAACCAAACTTTGGTCGACGTCTAACAGCGAGGGAGCCCGGCCTAAAGGAAATTAATTAGCAGACGAAGAATTGTTTATAAGTCCCTGATGCGTAAAAATAATAATTTCATGCAGAATGCGATGAATATTCTACCGTTGCTTAACTTAGGTTACTAATGGCATATATTTCATGCAGAATGTCATATACAAAATTGCACCTTACATACTTGGAAAAATTGCAACTTATATGTATGAAAGTATGGTCGTGAACTCAATATTATGTTAATCAGAAATGTAATGTCTTGCACCTTCCAACACAGTTGGTATGATATAATCTAGTATGAAAGTTGACGACTTGAAAGAGAAGGAAAAACGTTACAATTATAAGCTATAATATAAATTGCAGTAGTTTTGCAAGAAACATTAGCAATTTTGCTATAACAAGGAGCGTTTGCAGCCACGTGGTTTGCCACGCATTGTTAAATTCTAACATAATTACACAAGACATAAGTATATCAAAGCAGTTCCTGTCTGCAATGCCGATGAATCCTGCTACAAAAATCTATGAACGTATATTGCCAAGCATGCCGTGGTATAGACAAAATATATATCAAGAAAGACCGAGTCAGACGGACTCCGGTTGCATTTTGCAGAAAATGGTTGTCACTCAGGGTCCCCATTCATAGTGATCTCTTCAACATTGGGTGGAACGACTCTTTTTCGTAGCAAAGACTCAATTATTGGATACTTTCTTTTCCTCCCACCTCTGGGTCTAGATCGGAATTGCTCATCCGACTCCTCAAAATTACCCTAAACATGCATAGACAACAGATTCGTAATGAATGTGACAAAGACGACTCTTATCAACAAGGCATTGGGAAAATAAAT
Organism: Dorcoceras hygrometricum; assembly: GCA_001598015.1. Classification (NCBI taxonomy): domain Eukaryota; kingdom Viridiplantae; phylum Streptophyta; class Magnoliopsida; order Lamiales; family Gesneriaceae; genus Dorcoceras; species Dorcoceras hygrometricum. The sequence continues at coordinate 182,502 of KV014876.1, forward strand.
GTGAAGAGACTTACAGGGATATAAACATGACACCCTGAAATTTCGTGGTTATCCCTCACATGTTTGAATGCATATTTCATGTGACAACCCCAGGGATGCTACATGTAAATGGTTTGAGCTTCATGTGTACAGCTTTTATGTGCTGATTGAGATTTGATCTCTGCCAAAAAATAAAATATTTATAAATCAGCCACAGTAAAACTTTCTAGTAATACCCGTATACAAGAGTTTAGAGAGAGACAACGCAATTAAACAGATAAAGAACCAAGTTCCTCAAAGGCAGAGGGGGAACTTACAGTAGAAAATGCGCTAGTACAACCACTGAAACTACACTTGATTTGCTCTCTGCAAACCCCTTCATGCATGCGAAGATGGCGTTTTATGTTTTTCTTGAGTTGCTTGGTCCCACATTCATCACAAAATATGTATTGATGGCAGGACCGAAGATGTTCCTTGAGGCACTGCTCATTAGAGAAATATCTCATGGATCCTGGTTCTCTCATTGAATTTTTTTTAATACTTGTTAAATTTTCTTCAATTTTATGAAACGTTGTAACTTATAATCATGTGTTTAATTGATCAAGTTCTCATAGATTGGGCAATTAGTTTCCTGATTTGGGCCTTTTAGTTGTACAATAGTAATAATACATTGTCATCGGACGGCGAACCGGGATGTGGATAATATCCACATAACTACCCTCCAATTTACGGTCGAAATTTGAAGAAATTTAGAACCCAAACCTTATAAGAGATCTCCGAATTCACCTCGTTTTGGTTTTTCTATGGGGGAAAATTCTCAACCCTACATGGGTTGATTAATAGTCCACCAATTGGCTTGAGGCCATGCACAACTAGAATATAAAGTCGTGTCTCGATTAAAAGTTATAATTTTTAACATAATGATAAATAGTTTATTATCTTGACTAATAGTTATAATCTTTGATCGAATCGTAAATATTTTATTATCTTGATTAACAATTACGATTTTCTATCATGTGATAAGTTTTTGAATATAAATTTTTATTCCAACTTGTAAGTGTAGCGAGACTAACTTGTCCTTTTTCTTTGATTGAAGCAGATACATATGAAAGTTCTCAGTGGTGCATGGGAATTTTATCAGAAAAGATAAACATAGTACCACCTGTAAAATAAACAATTGAGAATTGACCTCGAAATAAAATCCTTTTAGTTATTATAAAACTATTGTTATGTACAGATCTAATCTATGACGTGTAATTGGCTGTATTGATCATTGATGTACAGAATCCTTCAATTTGTATATTAATATTATATTATTATAAAATAATGTATTATTTTTCGAGAAAAGGTGGTGAAATCCATTTTTGGGTCATTTGATATTTGGGCGTAGTTTCCAACATTTTGTCCTATCCAAATAGAAACATTTTTAGTCATGTAATTCGTATTTATTTCATATTTGGTTCTATTATGATTAATTTTTTATCTTGTTCCTATAAATTGTGTTTATGCTTCATTTTTAGTATTTTTTCCTATCAAATTTCAGACAACTTACAGTTACAGGACCAAAATATATAAAACATACAAGTTTACAAGATAAAAAATGACAACAAAATCGTTAAACGATTAAAAACACAAATCTATATAATAAAATAAAAAATTTAAATTATTAACAAAAAAAAGCGAAAAAAATATATAATTACAGGACCCAAAATATTTTTTCTTTTTTATGATGAGAGATTAGCGTAACAACGTCTATTTCCTACTAATTTGAAAAAACAACCAAAACCCCAAAGCTTTAGCATCCAATAATCGTTTTGCTCAGAAAACGAACACCTCCTTTTATTAAAGTAGTTTTATTATTTTGTATTATTGTAACTGATAAATATTAATTAAAAATCCTCTATGTAAAATTCATTATAGTTGATTGATCTCATTGAAAATTAGTTTTTTTTTAACTATTACTTATATAATAATTATCTTATACTATAGAGCACTGTTCATCTCGCTATATAATATTAATGATTATATATTAATCATATCTCATGTTAAGCCTGGAGTATTATTTATCTATCATCAATCAAATCATTATAAATTTGTTTTTCATCGATCCAATTTTTAATTATTTATCAAATATCAATCAAATTATTAATATAAATTAAAATAATATTCATAATAATTTTTATTATATTTATTAATTTTACAAAGGTTAAAAGTATAGTTTATATTTTATCTCAAATTTAATCAATCAAACCAAACATATTTATTCTTATTTATTCTCTATTCAACCTTATAATCATATAACTTATTATTAATCATATATTATCATCTCATTGATCGAGGCAAGAGATACTTAGATATAAATGACTATAAAGCGACAATAGCACCTAAAATTTAAGTTTACGGACAACCTTTTTATTACTGGATCATAGTTTCATAACCAAGGTGAAAATCATTTTCAATATATAAAAAGATCTAAATTTACCAAAAAAACATAAATAATACACACCCCAAAAAAATCAAATGTGGTTGATTTTAGGTATAAACTGTCCTATTTGGTGAAACATTCGAGCATGGAGAACAATTGTCAAAATCAAAAGACATTATTGGTATGTCAGACTGAAGTAATTCGTTATCACATATGCAGTGTGATTAATTAAACGTCAAAAGGTTAAATTCATTTGTAATCCTATATTTGAAGAAAATAAAGATAATTAATGAATAGTAAATCATATATTATTCAGTTTTTAATTACAATTGACTTATTCCAAATTTGGTGCATCAGCTAGAAATCAGTGCAACAAATTTACAAATTTTGGAAATAATATTTCACCCAATAGAAACTTTTATGACAAGTATCGATCTTTTTTATAATACAAATTGTTACTTATACATGATGTCTTTTTACCGAAAGGTCAAAAATAACACCACAAATGTTTCTTCAATCCAAGTTGTGAAAAAATTCAAGTTACTAAGTATAATTAAACCAAATATTTCATGGCATATAACATTGTTGGATCTGTGAAACAGATCATATCTTAATTTTGATAAATACAAAACCACTTGTTATGTTTTTAACGATTTAAGCGAGTGCGCAGGTCTAAGCTGAAGCAGATTAGACGCGAATTGAGGAAGCACGTTGTAGATAAGTTGCGAGCTGTAGCAGATCGGAAGAGAGCTGAAAACGACAAATTGAGTGTTATTGAGAAGATGTCTAAGCTGATCCAGTGGGAACGTCCAAACTGGTCCAGCAGACGACATCCAACCTGATCCAGCTTAGAGCGAAGATCAGCACAGAAGAATCAGTTCAGGGTGAACAGCTTAGAGAAGAGCATGTTCAGTTCAGATAAGCTCAGAGCTTAGAACAGATCCGAGTTCAGCTTACAGTTCAACGGATCAGATCAGATGATATCAGTTCAGAAAAACAGAACAGAATCAGCTCAAAGCGAACAGAACATAACATATCAGCAATGAACATATCAGATGACGAAGAAGCTCAATGGTCTAAGTTGGAACAGTAAGGGACGCCCAATCTGATTCAGCAGACGACATCCAAGCTGACCAATCTTGGAGCAAGAGTAGCTCAGTAAATCAAATCAGGACCGAGCTGAAAGCTAAAGAACTGTACAGTATAAGAAGAGCCGAGCTCAGTTACGAAGTGCAGATCAGTTACACTTGCATAGATATTTTAAAACTTACAGCTTCCGATTTTAAATCTAGACAATACATTCAGCTGTTTTCAACTTTGTTTTATACCTAACCTGATATACTTCTCGGTGCTCAATAAAATTTCAAGAACAAGAGTTATTACAGCTCGCACCAATTTTTATATCGTTCAGTTCGTGCGATCTGTTTTTCGATTCCATCAAATATTACAAATTCGTACATACAAAGAAATATATTATCGACCCTCTTTTAAAAATTATGTTATCTATAGTTATATCATTATATATTACTACATGAACTAAAATATGATACTGAAACATTATACATTAGTATATACTTTTAATATTTTTTTTACTGATTTGCGTTCGAAAATAAATGTGTCATTTATATTAATAATTGTCATGCGAGTCGATGCATATGATTGACAATTGAATAACATACATCAATAAAATATTTGAATAGTTTTACAGTAATCTTGATTAAGAAAAGGCATGTTGGCTCATGTAGTACAAAATTTTTTTATGAATAATATAACACAAACACGTTAATTTTGATAGATATTGAATGTAAATTTTAGTTTTAAAAGTAAATTTATCGTCATTATTTACATTATTATAAATTGGAAGCACATGGTGTCGGGTAGCGGCAAGTAGGCGTCATGGACCTACTAATTAGCTTTCCACTTTTATACCGAAATCTACTTTGAATTAGCAGTGGATTATGGACCAATCAACGTAATAACTACTAATAACTACTACATTACATATATTCGAAAAAAAGAAACTATTACTAGTCCTTGGTTCACTTATTCAATATCTTTTTTCTTTCTTTTGATATGTAACATTAATAAAACAATGGTTTCCCATGTAAAATAGTTGTTTTTAAATTTCTAGTTCAAAATTTCTTTTTAATTTTTGTGCGTTTAAAACTTATGTGCATATTTTTTTAAAAAAATTTAACCTTTCAAATATGAGACTGCTGGTGTTGCCTCATATTTTCCAGAGACCAGTCTTATCATTTCCTATCGATGACTCTATCCCTAACAGAGATAGTATTATCATTAATATATGACATTAGACTTTTATGGGCCACGTGTCCTACCAGATCAAGCGACGTAACATCAACAGTTTGACACATACTTTTCAAGAAGTCACATATTTCAGCACTAATCTTCACATTGAACCTAACAAATGACAATACCATCTTTATTCTCCTGATAAATACTTTTCAATTCACGGTATTACTCTCACTATTAACATCATCTTTCTTAGCACATTTTCTACAAAGATTTGTTTATTTCTTTTAGAAAATGATTCCAGTAATTAAAATATTAACTATATTTTAGAAAAAATAAAAAAAAATTCATGATTAAATTTACTTTTATCTCCAACTATATATTTTTTAAAAAAATAAAAACAAATTGTATTCACACTGCATATATATTGTCACCAGTATTTTTTAATACTTACGGACACTAGTATATTTTAAGCAACATTGACTTTGAGAAAATATGCCGTTGCATTGGCCACATGCACCATGTCAACTTTTAACTATTTTTACCTTTGACAAATAATTTTGCAATCAACCATTGATAAGAAAGAGGGGGCCACTTCTCTCCACACCTTACTCCGTGATTTTACATATAAAAAAACTGCTAATCAGGGTGATTATAAAATTAAAATTGTTAATACTTATCTCTTTAATTACGAGGAAAGTGGGGGTCGTAATTAATTTCCTCGCTCTACAATCATAATTCTCGCTCTACGATCATTGTTGCGTAATTAATTCATCGCTCTACAATCATAATCCTCTCGCTCTACAATCATCGTTGCTTACTTGTATTGCTCGAGTTACATCTGATGCTACTCAAATTTCGTCCTCGGTCCCCGACCAAAGAGTTAATCCTCACCACCCGAGGAGAATAATACACAACTCAGCAAATTTTAGTCGGGAAATCTTGTAATGTTTTTTCTTTTATGGTAAGTTAAGATTCTTATATCCGTTGTTTGTGAGGGACTCCAGTATTTATAGGCGAAATAAGGTATCTCGATTGCGTATACGCCACCTGGCCACTCATGATTAGGTATGGGTCTGCCAGTCTTAGTTTGCACAAGTTACTAGGCCAATCAGAACTGAATAGAAGCCTGACAACACGCTACCTGATTTAATCATTAGCAAGCATGTGCTAGACAGCTTTTCTCTTTTGGAATCCTCGGACAGATGTTCCCGAGTAGGCTTTTACGAGTAAGCTTTTTCCGAGCATATTTTCCCGAGTAAGCTTCCCGTGTAAGTTCTTTCATCTATTGGTAGAGGCAAACGTTCCCGAGTACGATTCCCGTGTAAGCTTTTTCATCTTTTGGCATCAACATCTATACAAAACGTTGTTTTAGAAACTTTTAAATCCATTAAAGTATGTCTAAGTAATATGGGTTTCGACGACTCCGAGCAAAATTTTTATACCAAGATTTAATTTACTAATTAATCAAGGGTCCGATTTGCACCGGAAAAGCTTGACTCATGTATGTCCGGGACCTGGATCCGTCGAATGTTGGACCGATCAGGACCAAAAATTGGTTACATTGTCTAATCTCGGGCTTTTTTTTAAAAAATATTATAAAAAAAATTAAATCTCAAATATAGCGTGTGTGGGGAAGGGTTTCAAAAATAATGTAAAACGCTGATTTGAACCGCGGACCCTCGACCGCCTGCTGCCTAAAGCAGCGGACACAGCGTCCGCTCATACGAGCAGCGGACGTTTGAAATTATTTATAAAAAAAAATTTTGCAGCGTCCGTTGATTCCACCAACGTACGCTCGCTTTTTTTATTAAAAAGAATTCCAAATCGCATTCTAGACTCTAGAGCCTCATTCTTAGGAGCAAAAATGGTGATATTATGCTTGGAGACAGCTTCTTCAAGAGTCTGCAGCAGTAGCGCTTTCTCCACAAGCTCCGAGAGCTCAGTGCAGTGAGAATCCAGAAGGGATACAAGAACTGAGTTGGAGTTGATCTGTGGCGATTTTTCGGATGGATTTTCAGGCAATGCAGAAGCTGCGATTTGGTTAAGATACTGATAGATATACACGCAGGCCCACATGTATTACTTCGCATCATAGATTCAACTGTTGGAATCATTTATTCATTTGGTCTTCCCAGTCTGGACATGTTAATATTGATGTCAGCACAAAGGATAGAGAATTTTTTTGCTTTTGGACAAGGAAATGCTCACAAGATCATGAGTTCAAAACTTGTGATGCCCGTGGTTACTGCTTTCTTTACACCTAACTTAATTTGTTCTGCAGAATGTTCAGTCGGATGTATTCAAGTGGTTGTGAACCGTTTCTAGTATGCTGCCTTTTTACAAAGGACGAAATGAACATTGTATGATGTGCTGATGTGTACAGTTTTAGAGGCAAGAAGATCAATATATCTGTGAGCACATCCACTCAAAAGGAAAAATCAGCTTCCCATCCTCCACAAGATGAAGAAGATGATCCATTTTGGGGTTTGGATGATATCCCCGGTTGGTAGTTTCACTGATTTTAGGCCACTTGATTTATAGGCACTTTTGAAATTTTGATTGCCTGAATCAATATTTTTTCCCACTTGAAGCAAAGAATTTGTTAGATTGTTCATTCTCTAGAGATGTGCCACGGGTCATTTTGTAAAGCCACCTACAAATTTAGTAGTGCTTGAAGGTGACTGCTTAGATGGTGTAGGTGATGGTGGGGAGCTAGAAGCATATCTGGTACAGAAATTTCAGTCATGCAGGAATTTTTTTTAATAAAAAAATCAAGCGTCCGCGGCTCAAAGCTGCGGACGTTGCAAAATTTTTTTTTTATAAATAATTTCAAGCGTCTGCTGCTCGTATCAGCGGACACTGTGTTTTAAAATGTTTATGGTTCGAGGGTCCACGGTTCAAATCAGCGTTTTACATTATTTTTTAAACCCTTCCCCACACACGTTATATTTGAGATTTAATTTTTTTTACAATATTTAAAAAAAAAACCCCGTCTAATCTCGCTTTTGTTAAGTTTTTTCTTTTTCCGTTTGTGACTTCACATGTACGAACAGACCCAGATTATATCTGTTCAATGGACACCAATTACAGACATCCTAAAGGACTACATTACATACCCTCTTGTGTGCCTGGGCAGCGCTGTAACGTAGTCTTGTGCTTTCAATTACCTATTCGGTCTCATTCGTTGTATCCTGTGAAACACGCTCGCAATTTAGTCTGTGAAAGCACTCAGATAAGGTGAATTTGTTTTGAGGGAACTGTGTGATGACATAGACCTCGATTTACATTCTTGTTATTCCAATTCGCTGATTTCTTGTGCCTCTGAATCGTGCATTTAGTTACCTCTGTTTCATTTATTACAGGTATTATCCGAAGGACTTTGAATAATTAAGAGAGTATAATAAAGAACTAAAAGCATGTTGAAGGACATATTGTGATCTGGCTAGATAGCTAGTAAGTTTGCAGTTCGGTTGTCTGACTAGGTTCAGAAGATTATGTAAAAGAACTTTTAAAACAGTGTCAGAGATATGTAAGTACTGACTGCGATGACCAATAGAGTGTACTTATTAATGTGTTGCATTTTTACTTGTCACGTGATTCATGCTTTACCATCATTGTATTTGTGCTATATTCATATTACTTCATGAACCAAGGAGTGGCCAGAGCTATATCTTGCGGGACGAGTAGGATCTATTACTTCGGGCATTTCAGGTCCATATTTTGATTTTGACGTGGGAGCGACTCGCTGATCTATCGTGTTATACATTCCGGGTCTCAATATTGATCGAGCATGAGACTCTTGTATTGATCCCTAATCATTGAGCATAATTTCATACACAAGTGTGTATACCCTTTGTATTGGGTGATTTGTTGCACACGTCTTACTATTTATATTAGACAACATGTTATCACACGTAAATCTAAAATTGAACAAGCCTGATGGGATATATAGTGACTAGAAGATACTTATTCTAGCAAGAGAAAACGCACTTATCGGGTATGTCGTATTTACGTTTTTGTATTTCGATTGTGTTATGATAAATTTAAACTTCTTGATATTTAGGCTTTATTTTTAATTTCATTATGGGATTATTTAGTTCGCCAATTATTGCATGAACTAGTTGATTGTAAACCCGATAAGTGCGTTTTCTCTTGCTAGAATAAGTATCTTCTAGTCACTATATATCCCATCAGGCTTGTTCAATTTTAGATTTACGTGTGATAACATGTTGTCTAATATAAATAGTAAGACGTGTGCAACAAATCACCCAATACAAAGGGTATACACACTTGTGTATGAAATTATGCTCAATGATTAGGGATCAATACAAGAGTCTCATGCTCGATCAATATTGAGACCCGGAATGTATAACACGATAGATCAGCGAGTCGCTCCCACGTCAAAATCAAAATATGGACCTGAAATGCCCGAAGTAATAGATCCTACTCGTCCCGCAAGATATAGCTCTGGCCACTCCTTGGTTCATGAAGTAATATGAATATAGCACAAATACAATGATGGTAAAGCATGAATCACGTGACAAGTAAAAATGCAACACATTAATAAGTACACTCTATTGGTCTTTTCCTTAATCGAGCGATTGCTAAACCGTATTTGTAAATGATCCGCACTTCTCCTAATTAGGAAGACAAAACCAGTGTACAACTTAGTAGTAGTTAAAATCACCTTTAGATTTGGGGAATAGACTCACCCGATATTTTCTTTACTCAAATCTCTATATATATCTATATAATCAAGTAAATTCACAAATTATTTCAGAATTTTTCAAAGATAGTAGAAATTAATCAACTACTAATCTACTAAAAACTATATAATTTAATGTAGCCCACAAAATAAAAGTATCAAGTTTCACATTTAGAGTTATTGTCATACAAGCAGAAATAATTATTATCCTCACAGAAGAAGTTAAGTAATTAGTTTAACTGAATTATATTTTTAAAATCTTATCATATGAAACTTTATCGAATGGACTGAAGTAATAACCAATTTGTTCTTTATGTATTAACAAAGGAGCAAACTTATATGGGGCTTGTGGATCGATTGCATGTGATAGGTTGAAAAGCTTTATAATAGGGCTTGAAATTTAGGACATGGAGTCGTGTGATGTTTTGTGCACTCGGAAGTTAGGAAGATAACTCCGTTAACTTGTGCGAACGATCAAATATTACAAAGGTGTATTTTAATTGAGTTACATCAATTCCATCATTTCGAATACATTTCTATTTTTTTAGATGACAAAAGAAAGAAACTAAGTTCATCTCCTTATTTATTACAATATGATTTTACTAACCTCTAAGGATTTCAAATCCCATTATATATTGAAAATATTCGAATCATAATGTGACCAATTAATTATAGTAATTATAATTAAGAGATGTAATTGAATATAATCTATTCGAAAATAAGTGATTTCAAATGATCAATACAATCCGATCCAAATATTAGACACCTTCATTTTATTTAATATTTGACCTAAGTAATACGAATGATTAAAACAATACATAATACTTTAGAGGAATTCTCTTGTGAGACCGTATAACAAGGGACGAGTCAATTCGAGTGCACTCTGCTCTCATATTTATTCTTCTTCTACGGGGTCCACCTCGAGCTCGTCAAACTTCTCACATATTCTTCCTCATCTCCATCTTTATCTTCATCTTTCACAATAAACCCATCTCTCTTAAGCATCAAGCTTGACCAAAATCCCTGATCTGGTTTTCTTCAATCTGAGCTAGTTTGTCCTTAACCAGCTTGGGCATCTTCTATGCTGCTCTGAATGACCGCACGCTTATCCAAAACAGTTAGTAAAATATTAACAGATTTTATGTTAATCAAAATCAAGATTCTGATCTGTTAAAAACACATCCAACATATATGTCGTCCCCTCTATATAAATCTATATACACATGTTATCGACCCTTCATCGTCTTAAACCATGAACCAAATGGTGAAACGCTTGTAACAACAATGGCATTACATGTTTATACTTGGCGGGGATAACCGTTTAATGGTCCACATTAATGCTCCAGCCTATGATTATAACAATTATCGACTTTAAGCTAGCTAAGTGTCGACTATACGCTAAGTTGTTATTTTTGGGATAGCAACGTTTCGTTTGGTGTGAATCATGTCGCCCGTGGTTAAGTTAAGATGCCAAAGCTAGTAGTATACGACAGATTTTAGGTGGATGTGATTGTAATGTGTCCATTTTATTTTTGAGATCCACTTCAAAACAATTTAACAATATCAATAATTTCAGTATGAATGAGAAGCGAACTTTGTTTTGGTGCTTCGGATTATGTCACAGTACATATGACTCTTCTTTAAAAGTTTATATTTTTAACTTTAAAGTACTTTATCTATTTGAACGCCACTTGATGATCTATCTTCAGTTCAGTTCTGGTGAACATTTATCTTATCAATAACAAAGCTATCTAGTAGAGAGATATATATGTCCTGTGTATTATTTTATGTCGACGAATACGATACCGGAAAATACCACATGGTGAGTCCATGGATCCACTTAGTTCAGATAAATAAGAACATGAGCTTACACTTATAAGTCACTTTCTTCGGTATCACATCAGCAAATACACTATCTCATGATAATAATTTCCAATCAACATTCCAATGAAACCGGGTTAAAAGAAAAAAAAAAACAAAGTTATTGTGCTTAAAGAAAAAAACTAAAGCATTATAATATTAATATTAAAATTTGGTTCACATCTCTCGTCAATTCATGAAAATGATTAACATAACTAATTAGAAATCGTGTATATATATATATATATATATATATATATACAAATCCGATATCCTACATACCTAACTTCCCCAACTACGACGTGGCACCATGCGATTGGTATTTTAAAAAATTATTGAAGTTAAAATATTGGTCCAATCATATGGTGACACGTGATATATATATATATATATATATATATATATATCAAAAAACTTCAACATCCGGTTCCGTTAGAATCCGGTTCTTCAAAATACAACATCATCTTAAGCAGCATGACGATAAATTCGCCACTATTATAGATTTTAGAAGTTCCACAATTTAATAGATAACTCTAACACAGTCGATCACACTTTACAAGTAAAAAAGATTTAATATATAATGATTTACGCGTCAAGAAATATGATCAAGAGGGAGTATGAAAATACAATAATTAATTGAGTATACTACAAAAACTTGTCATATCTTTCAATTTATTTTTTTATCACCTATGCGTACTTCAAATGATCTAATGACGCTTTGAACACATTATTTTACCTTAAAAGAATTGGACGAATTCTGGTCAACACAACTCAATACATTGAATACAACGTAATAAATATAAAACCCATTTTACTTTAATCCGAAAATTCATTTACATCCACTACCGTAAATCCCAGACAAATATATACCTTATTCATTTGGGTTGTCTTTCACCGTGATATTACTAATCCTATCATATCTCATATTTAATTGGAATATTATTAATCTCGTATTGATTAAATCATTATATATTTATTATATAGAAATCATGTCTTTAATTATTTATCTTCAATCAATCATTCATTAATATAAAATTATAATATTATCATTCGTATTATTTTTTATTATATTTATTAATTTTTTATAAAACTTAAAAATATAATTTAATACTTACAAAATTTAATCAAACGAATCAAACGTTACTCTTATCAAATATTATTTTCTATCTAATTTAATTTTTATAATTATATTATTTATTATTAATTATATCATATTATATAAAATTTAGTTAGACAAACCGTTTAGTTGGATTCAAAATTTTCAACCCGAATACCAAAAGGCCGTATCCAACAAAGGAAAACATTTAAGGCATAACGCTGTTAATCCGGCCTTTCCTCGATATTCTTACCTTGTACATCCATAAATTCTCCTCCCCATAGGAGCCTCTTCTTTCACGTGTCACAGCGGCGCGTGTTCTCACCCAAACCTTCCGTCTACCTTTCTATATTATATTTATATTTATATATAAACAAACACTCACCATAAGTCATACATATATATTTTAGCATCTCTTCCAATTTGACTTCAAATTTGCTACATCTTTTGAGCAAATTTCATCGGGTCGGAAGGGTTGGTGAGAAAAATGGCGATCTGTGGCAATCTAACACAATACCTTTCTACCAAAACGAAGAAAACAAACCTGTATTGTATGGCTTTAATCGTCGTTCTTTGCTCAGTTTCCTACCTCACGGGAATCTGGAAACACGGCCGCGGGGCAATCAGCTCCGCCACCCTCCTCCCGACCCTTCCATGCACAAACGACCAATTAATCAAGAACCCGATCGAAACCAATATAGTCACCCTAGACTTCACCGCCCACCATACAGCAGAGCTCCTCGTCCCACTCTCGCCGGAGGCGCGTGCCACCGAATTCCCTCCATGCAAAGCGGAGTTGTCGGAGTACACCCCCTGCCAGGATGCCGCGAGATCATTGAAGTTCGATAGGGCGATGCTTGTCTACAGAGAAAGGCATTGCCCGGAGAAGAAAGAGTTGCTCAAGTGTAGAATACCGGCGCCGCATGGGTACATGACTCCTTTCCGCTGGCCGGAGAGCAGGGATACGGTATGGTACGCCAACGTTCCGCATAAGCATCTGACGGTGGAGAAAGCGGGGCAGAATTGGGTCCGATTCGAAGGGGATCGGTTCAGATTCCCCGGCGGCGGGACCATGTTTCCACGTGGCGCCGATGCTTACATCGATGACATCGGTAAGCTGATTAATCTTAAGGATGGCTCCATCAGGACGGCGATTGACACTGGCTGTGGGGTAACTTACATTTGACATTATTAATTAATTTCTTTCTTTAATAAATACAATTCTCTTAAATAATGAAAAGATGTGATTACAGAAATTTATGACCGAGAAATTTTTTTATCTTAATTGAAAATCTGTATCTTGATTATTTAATTTCAATGAGAAGGCTAATTCTGTGTTGTATTTAATCATGGATGGATAAGTTATATCGTGCTAGGGAAATAAGAATATTGGGAAAGAAATAACAGAGAAGAAACGGACTTGTAATCGTCGTGTAGTCATGACGGAGACGTGTAGGATTGGTAGCAATTAATTATAATTGTATGGATGCTGACCATTGACTTCTTGCTAATTCTGTCAAATTATACAAGTCTCTTTCATTCATCCTTTCATTGATTGTAAAATATAGTAATCTTGCACATTGTTTGGTCTTATTGGGATGGGGTCAGGTTTGGGGTTTCTATTTTGTCTACCATTGTAGAACCTCTCCCTTTTTTAGAGACTTTCTCACTGGTTAATTTTGTAATACGTATTTTCAATCGATCCACTTGATGAAAAATATTATTTTTATGTCAAAAGTATTATTTTAATTTGAATTCACCGTTTCATCTGGACATAGGTTTACAGTATCACATTAATAAATCAATGGAAGGGGTGGAGTCCATTTTTGAGTTATAACGCTTCCTTTGTGAATGGATTCCAATATTGTTGTGTCACGCACAATTAGCCCATCAAATTAGCTATGGTTTTGTTAGGAAATGGTTTTTGTTCCGTGGAGGATGGAGAGAGCAAGTGACTTCATCATATGTCAAAATATATATATATATATATATACATATATATATACGAACTTGATATTGTGGGCGTCTGTTATGAGCGTCTGTGTGCGCGCCTGAAGATGCTCAGCCGAACATCATATTAATTTCCTATGATGTTCGGCTGAGCATCTTCAGGCGCGCACACAGGCGCCCATAACATGCGCTCAGAATATCAGGCCTCTATATATATATATATATATGATTTTATTTATGAATTACTCCTTATTCCCTTGATTTTTAATATTTTAAAATATATCAAGTGTCTTTTTGCACTTTATTGTTAAGTGTGGATTCAGTAAAAGTATTAAGTTGGTGCAGTTTGGTGGATTTACCCAAATGAAAAGTAGATGAGAAGCGAAATCGATTAAAGCTTTACATTTTCTTGATTTAGACTCCAAGAATACAATTTTATCGAAGAACAAAAATCAGGAATGCAAATGAATAAAACAGTTAGTGAGTGACTTAATCAAAGATATCATCAATTTGTATTCTACTTTAAATTTTTATTTGTGTTGCTACTGTTTTGAGTCCATATTAATATGACAAATCTGGATTAATATTTTTAAAGTAATTGACACCATGCATCATACTTTACCTACAATTAAATATCGTTTTGTATATATTTGCCTTTTACATTTTTCTAGGTTGCTAGTTGGGGTGCTTATCTGCTGTCCAGTAAACATTCTACCCATCTCTTTTGCACCAAAAGATACACATGAAGCGCAAGTCCAATTTGCCCTCGAACGGGGAGTTCCAGCTCTGATCGGAATTTTGGCCACCGAGAGGCTCCCCTATCCTTCTCGAGCTTTTGACATAGCACATTGCTCCCGATGCCTAATCCCGTGGGGCCAATATGGTATCGAACTTTTTTTTAATTTCTTTACTAAGGGAAATTCTACCATTCCTCTCTTTATGGAAAATTTGTTATTCCTAACATTAACCAACTATTACATTAGATGGACTATATTTGATTGAAGTGGACCGGATTTTACGTCCGGGTGGGTACTGGATCCTGTCCGGTCCCCCTGTTAATTGGGAGAATCACTGGAAGGGGTGGAACAGAACTAGAGAAAGCCTGAATGAAGAGCAAAATGGGATTGAGAGTGTGGCAAGAAGCCTTTGTTGGAAGAAATTGGTGCAGAAAAATGATATTGCTATTTGGCAGAAGGCCACTAATCACATGCATTGTAAATTGAACAGGAAAGTCTTCAGGAAGCCTCCCTTTTGCCAGGACCAAGATCCAGATAAAGCTTGGTAAGTACAAATAAAACCTATTGTCTTGTACAAGTTCAGATCCTGAAATTGTTAAATGCTCATGAGGCCAAAAGCTCACCTATTGGAAAAATTGGTCCATAAAATTACTTTCGATTTTATAATACGTAGTTTCATGTGTAAGTACCAACCTGAAGTTAGACCACTAATAGCATATTAAGTTGGAAATGAAGAAAGTAGGCCAATACTACCTTACCTTATAAATGTACAATTATGTGTAAGGGTGTTGCTCTGCTTGCCCGTAATGTATCCGTCACTAATTCGACTCTAGGCTTAGTTTTGCTATGTGGAATACACTCATGAGTAGCATATTCAACATTCTTCAGTGTATTTTCTGGATTTAAACTTTGACATGTGCAAATGCAGGTATACTAAGATGGAATCCTGTTTGACTCCCTTGGCCGAAGTATCCGATCTCACGGAAACATCTGGTGGCCAACTAGCTAATTGGCCGGAAAGATTAACCACTGTCCCACCAAGAATCCTAAGTGGGAGCATAAAGGGCATCAATGGAGAAATTTTTGGCAAAGACACCGAAATTTGGAAGAAGAGAGTGTCGCATTACAAGACCGTAGACCATCAGTTGGCAGAGCCAGGAAGGTACAGAAACTTGCTTGACATGAATGCATATTTAGGAGGCTTTGCAGCTGCATTGATAGATGATCCCGCATGGGTTATGAATGTCGTCCCAGTCGAGGCTGATGTGAATACTCTCGGAGTTATCTACGAACGTGGATTGATCGGAACTTATCAGAACTGGTACGCCTATCTTCCCCTTTTCTCACACTATACACGAACATTTTGTAAGGCACAACGAGCTAAAAGTAGGAACAGAAATCAAATCTGCGAAAGTAAACTCTGGAATGCATGTGAGACAACTTCACAGAAGATGTTGGCTAGGGGACCCAAGAGTGGCAAAGAACCTTCCCAGCCTCTCCACTCATCCACCGGATTATAGCCAAAGATGAAATTTTTAAACATACCACCCCATTAGTCTCATTTTGGGGCTTCAAGGCTCCATCACATTTGAGATGCCACTAACAAAGCTAATGGAATATTTTGAAGGTGTGAAGCTATGTCAACATATCCAAGAACGTACGACTTCATACATGCCGATTCAATATTCACACTATACAAGGATAGGTAAAAATCTAACTCCTCATACATATAATGAATGCTACATGTTACGGATGAATGAGCATCGACCCTTTGTTTTTCAGATGCGAGATCGAAGATATTCTACTAGAAATGGATAGGATTTTACGGCCACAAGGCAGCGTGATTATACGGGACGATGTCGACGTTCTAGTCAATGTTAAGAGTGTAGTAGATGGACTTCAATGGGACAGCAGAATGACTGATCATGAAGGTGGTCCTCATGTTAGGGAGAAGCTTCTGATTGCTACTAAACAATACTGGACTGCTCCTGCAACTGATGGAGAAGCAAAACAAACAGCTTGATAGTCTAAATTTAATTAATTATTTTTCCTGTTTATAAGAGAAATAGTAGTTTTACTTTATTTTTGTCTACTTTCGGGAAAAGAAGAACTCAATATAATTTAAATAACCTTTAATTTTTTTTTTTGAAAGCTTCTCGTATCTGAATACCATGTTTTTCTTTAAAATACATTTGGTTATTTAGCTAATCCATTTAAAATATAGAAAAAGAATCGATGATCCACCGCTAGAGATAGACCAGAAGGTTAATTGTGTTGGACACTCAAAAACACTTGTAACGTCAATAAACGATTACACAGAAAATACCTACGTACCAAAATGATCAACACTATCAATATTTTTATATTAAAATATTTATACACAAAATCAAAAATGAAGACACGCGGGTGCTCTCTGTGAGGCGTATGTGGTGGTAGCCAAACCATACGAGAGTGTTTGCAAGAATTTTTAGACTGAAGTGTTAGGATAGCATATTTATTATTAGATAAAAACTATATATGTCGGCTAATGTGTAATTTTATTTATTTATATATGTGGTAGTGCAGAGCGTAACTATTGTGTGTCATGGTAGTATTGTTAGGACTATGAGTCCAGGAATATGTGTCTAATTGTTATCGTTGTTTAATCATGAGAGATTAGTCTTATGATTTCCCATATCGTCGGCCCTATCCTATCTATAGCGGAGATAATATTACTCGTTAAGATTTAGCGTAAAACAATTAACCCAACAATCATATCCTCAAGAGTAGAGAAAAATACTTACCGGAAGACTCAAACCGTTGTCATTTCTCTGATACCAGTTGTTATGATCAAACACTTACCATTAGGTTAAAAGTTATAGATGTTGGAATGAAATTTTTATTTATTTATACATGTGGCAGCACATAATACATCTATTTTGTGTCTCAAGGTTGTGCCGTTAGGCTAATGAGTTCAGGAAGGTGCTTCACCGTTGGTGCTGTCTGAATCCTTTAGACCAATGTTATCTTTTCCTTATCGTCCGACCTATCTCTAGCAGAAATAATATTACTCGTTAAGATCTGACGTCACTATTATTTTTAGTACCCACCTAACCAACTAGATCAAGCAATACAAAGTCAACAATTTAACATTCAAGAGCTTATCAAGATGTCATCCATCTACGTACTACTCTAACATATACCGCTTAACCCAATAGGAGTATTTGTAAGCACATTCCTAAATTATAATAAGATAGAAATGTTTTGAAGCGGTGCCGCTAGATCGATAGAAGTGTTTTGAAGTGTTGCTGCTAATTCAATTGTACAACATGGTGTGTAATTAAATTGGCTGCGTATGTCAATACGCAATTCAGAGTACATAAGGCACGAATGGCTCGGACCATGTTCCTCGGCAGTTAAGGTGGCAAATTGTTATGGCGGCGGAATTGTAGGGTAAACGGGCATTGCCGCCGCCGCATGTCACTCCAAGTGGATATGCTTGACACAGGTTTTGGTTTTTCTGTTACGATGACAAAGCTTTGGGGCAATAGCCTCCTCTTCCTCTTTTATATCACATCAATGGTGTGGGAGTATGATAAGGGATTAATCTTCGCTTACACAAATAATCCACTAATGCAATCAAGAAATCTGAACCCAATAAATACCCCGAACCGATGATCACGAGACCACAAAAATTAATTTAAGGAGACATCAGTACAGTGACAAAGAATTAAAAAATTATAAAGATATAACACGTCAGTCTATAGACTACCACTTCTATATCAACGATGGTATTTCACGTGTATTTTATTTTAGGGCATCCTGAAATACTTCATGGTGGATCGTTATAAAATCATGAACTACCGAAAAGAAGACGTATCTCCTGCTATAAGTGTACTAGACTGACTATTTTTCTCTGGATTTAGGGGCCATGAGAGAGACATGAAATGGATTAGATTTAAGGATTTTTTAAAATCTCTAAATCAAATGAGGTAGAAACAGTCTCATCCCCAATCAACCTGATAATAATGATAATAATACAACAAAAATAATAATACTAACGATAATATAAATAAAAAACATTCAACTCCTAATAATAATTATTAATAAAATATAAATACTATATATTATATATTAATATGTTATTTAGTATTAATAATATGTAACGGTAAATAAGATATATTAGTAGTGGGGACGATGATTCTCGTCCCATACCGATATCCACGAGATGAGGATGAAAATCCGATATGAATGAGAATGTCAATCATGCCAGCCCATAAATCTGAAAATCTCCTTTAACTACACAATTTCATGTCTATCCAATCTCGGAATCTCATCGTCATGATATATTGGTTTATTCATATTCTTTTTCATGTAAAAACCTGTCAAATGGTACAACATATGATCGATCGCTCGCACCCTAAGCCTGGAACACCAGCCCGTCACAAAAGGCGTACAAAGAGCATATTCAATAAGCCTCATCGGTGGAGCGGGGCGAAACGATTTCTTTTTATGTATGAAAAGATATATATATATATATATATATTAATCTTGGTTAAGTTTGGATTAATTTTGGATTAGTTCGGGTAGACTACTGTCATTGAGCCGTATTAGCTCAGCTCGGGTAGACTACTGTTACTGAGCTTTTATTCATAGACGGAGAATTTTAGTTAATATGAAATTTAATGTTCGAAACTTAGTATTTCTTGTTTTTTTTTAGAGATAAGATAACCCACTTATATCTTCTGTATTATCTATACCTAAACTATTTAATACAATATTTGATAGGTACTTTTCTCATTTTGTCAAGTTTATATTCGACCCAAACGCTCGAGTTCCATCTTACTCATCCCCCTTTCCTCTGCGTCGATAAGCTTATAATTTTGTATTTATGCTCACCAGATACAATTGAAAGGTGTTTTTCCCTTTATCTTTTATGCATTCTCAGGGTTTATGGTTTTTCGATAATTGTATTGGGGCTTCTCTGTGTATGTGAATCGTGTAATTCGTGATTGGCTTCATAAGGTCTTCGTTCTTGTTGGGCAACTCGAAGAATCTGCTCCATTTTTTTTATCTGAATTGTGCTCCTCTGATTCTGAATCAGTTCATCATTGGATTTTACTTCTTTTAACCCGAAAAGATTGGAACTTTGCGAGCGAAATTGGAAATTTTGCTTGATTTTTTGAAATATCTGTTCAATCATTGAAGCCGTAGCGTGATGATTCTGGCTTGATTGGTGTTTTAATGAAGCCAGCGTAACCATATATACTTGGGGTTTTTTTCTTTTAGGTAATGGGGAAATTAGTCGGCAATCTGTGATGATATTTTGTTGATTATTTGCCTATGATTTACATATAAAGAATAATTGGGATTCAGCAGATATAAATTGTTTGGATTGACTGTTCTCACTGTCTCTATTACTCCGCTCTTGTTAATTTTTCTAACACATAAAAAATGCTACGGGGAGTCGATGATTCAGCTTTTCAAAATTTCAGTAAATTGATGGATCACGAAAAAGTGGAGATTAGAATCGATTTCTTACAATGCCTTGAGACCGACATGTCCTTGCATATCATGAGCTTCTTGGATGATCCTATGGATGTAGTTCGTGCAAGCGCTGTCTCACACTTTTGGCGCCATTTCGGTGAGCAGTGCAAGTTGATAATCTGAACTTCTGTTATAATGGTTGACTTTATATGTGCATTTCGTTTCCTGTGTTCTCAAACCTTGCTTATCACATGAGTGTGATGCATGAATTTTTGTGATTTATTATTATCATCACATGTCAATACACTATCTTGATGAGATCACGATGTCTCGCTGATTGTTTTTTTTTTTTGATAATGTGTGCACTCCAGTTACAAAGACACACATGCATGTATATGACTGGTTATGATGTCTTTTGATGAGATATCTTTTCTGTCACATTTTCACAGCTGATGTTCATGGTAAATGTTAAATGCTGAATTTTAAGAATGGGGTAAAATGGAAATGACCATTGCACATGATTTACATGGTTCAACGTAAATAATAATTTTGTATACAATAATAAAATGTCTAAGAGCCATATTATGGTCTTGTTTTTCGAATAAAACATCACCAGCTTCTTTTGGTGTTATCTTTGATTACAAAGGCCAATCTTCATCTTTAGGGGCAATGGGTCAAAGGAACCATTAATGGTTCAATGCCTCCAAGTAATAAAGCCGATTGGGTGAAAATGAAAGCATGGAACATATGGTTTTACAAGAATTCTACGGCAAAATTTGGGCTCCACAGCCTATGGTTCATCTTGTGAGTTGGATTGATGGATTTAATTTGAATGGAGAGATTTGACTTGGTTAAGGATTTGTGGGATGAATTTCAAATGACATTCGTCTTGGGTGCATTTGAAATCCACCACAGTTACTATTAAAATTGCACAACTTGATATGGAGTGGATTTGAAAACATCCACTTGAATTTTGTCCATCTAAAATAGTCAAGAAAATTTGAATCAATGGATTTGATATCTGTAATCACAAATCCGGAGCATTATTCAGTTTAGTGAGGAATTATAAGAAAAGCCTTCTACTTATTACTATTTCAGTAAATTGTCAAGGATGTGGCCTTGTCATTTTTCACAATGACTCTTTGCTTTCCCAGTGATTGCAAATGGATTTGCAAAACAATTATGCTTGAAATCTTTCCGACAACTCTCCAATATTGCTGGTGTCGTTAATGTGAGTGAAGAATCAATAGATTCAGTTGCGATGGAGATGAACAATGCCAAGGAATGGAAGAGTCTTGGACGGGATCACCAGGCTTATGCTTCTCTACATCAGGCTCTCACGAAATCAAATGTTTCTCCTAAAGATTGCATATCAAACGCTGTTAGTGCATCCAGCACTGATAATTATCCTGATGAAAGTGTTGTTAATACTTTGAATCCGAGGGACAGATTTATTCGGAGAGCGTCTTACTGGTCAAGTAAAGGACAAAGTGATCCTGCTGCTCCTGAGACATTAATATACAAACTGCGGGATGGTATTTGGGTTATTACTGAAATTGATATCCAACCTTTTGAAGGTAATCAATTAATTTTCTCATGTGTTTCTTTCTTCTTTGGATGTTCACTCGTTTGATATTTCTAATCTAATTCAACTGCATTTACTTTACTATGCAAATCTTCAGCTTTTTTCCAGGTTGGAAAACCTATATACTCTGCCAAATTTGTCAGATTTAGCATAGGTTATCCTAAAAATCCAAATGAAATTGAAAGGGATGCCCCTCAGAAATCTGCTGACGACAAGTTTTTATGGAGTTACACTTCTCCAAGGTTTCCGATGATGCAGGTCAAAGTTTTTCACATATCTGATTTTTTTAAGTCTTCAGTTACATTTTTAATGTCCTTTTTGGGAAAGATCATGATTTCATGGCTAATCCAATGACCAGCCTTCAAGTTGTTCGTCTTATTTACATAGCTTGGTTTGTTTATTTTCTCTAATAATTTCTGTTTTTGTTACTTATGCCCAATTTTTGTATTTATTGGGAGTTGTGAAAAGTCAGCAAATGAGTGGATTCCTTCTTACTTGAGAAAAAAAATTGTTCTATCTAGGTCCATGATCTGTTTATTTCTACCTGAACAGGAAAATCGCTTGCAACCATTTCAGCTACCAGAACCCGTTCTTTGTATTGGTGGATATTTGCAGATCGAGCTATCGGGCAGGGTTCAAACACAAGAAATGGATGGATTATTCTATATATGGTTAGTTTTCAGTACGGCACAAGTATCTGTTGTTTAGATCGAGTGACCCCTTTTATGCAGATCACTCTCAAATCATTTGCATACTTGCAGCATATGTTATGTACGAGCTCTGGGCCGCCCCCTTTTTCCTGCATTCGACACAGAGCACGTGGAACCATATAGGAAGTTCATATTGAAATATCACCCCGAAAATCTTAGCTCGGTTCTGCAAGCCTCACCAAGCACTGAAGTCCCACGTTTGCGACGTTTGGAAGAAGAGATGCTGTGGGAGCGAATAGGTCTACTGGAGAATTTGCTACGTGGGATTCAACAAGGCCCAAATAATCCCTTCGTTTGGGACGAAGATGAAGATGAGATTAACGAGGGCCTTATTTTGTAATTCCGTAATGTGTATTTTATGTCCCTTGAATTAAGAATCAATCAGACTTGGTCGAGCTCTACACCGAGTTTTATGGTTGACATTTTTTCTGTCATGCTGATTTTTTTGGGAATTAGAGTCCTGTAAATGGCGTCTGATCTCGATTTAAGAGGTTCTATTATGGCTGTTGTCACAAGGTTTCTACGCACGAACAAGTTAGCATTCGTTTTTCCAAACCTTGAGCGGCTTGAATCACATACTGATTCAATCGGTCTTGTTCACGTTTATAGTGTTTGTTTATAGTGAAGTATTCCTCACCCGAGTCACAAACCAACGCACACTTGCACAATGTAAGAGCACAAGGCCCAACCTTTGATTCACTATCACAAAAGAGAACTACAAAGGAAGCCAATGGTTTGCACACAAAAAGACTCACACTCGTGAATACCCTTGTGCAACTCAAGGCATATGCTAATATACAAAAGACAAGGAACAATGCATAATAACTGCAAGTAACTGTCGTCAGGTGTCGTAACAAGGCTTCTCCACGCGTCCAGCATGCTTCAGACCAGCCAACACCTGTCCCAACTGCCCAAAATGTCTGAAAACTGCCTTCACCCGCCTTGCCTTATCCAACACATTCGGCCAGCACATTGCACATGCATGCAGCAACCATGTTCAAGTATTTCCAGCACCATGCATTGAACTTCCTGCACTTGTTCCAACACATCCACTCAAATGTGACATGTCTTTGATGCATACTGCCCAACCAATTGTGCCCGAGTTATCCCACATAACTTAGCACTTCATGATGCGCCGCGCTCGCACCATGAACTAGTCCATCCACCCAATGGACTAGTGCAACAAGGGTCCGTCTTGGTCAACTCTTACTATGCCTTTGCTGCATGCACCCAGCCCCGTGCAAGGCACCAACACGCCCTATTGTGCCGCATGCACAACGAGACAATGCAACTTGGAGAATTACCGATGTAACAGACCTCCCCCACCCGAAGAACTCGACGTCCTCGTCGGGTCTGAACCAGCAGATTTTTCTTCCAAGTACTTGGCAATTGCATCTTCAAATTGCCACAAATTCACACTCTTTTCCCAAATAACATCTTCCACAGCTTCACCTTCCCACTGAACCAAGTAATCCGTTCTTCGATTCTTCTTACTTTGGCCCAAGGTTCGATGATCCAAGATTTTAGCCAACTTCCTTTCAGTTTGAAATCTGATCACAAGAGGAGCCCTTCTCTTTCCCCTTAGTGTATCTGCTTCATCCTCATGAAATTTCTTCAAGAAACTCACATGAAAGGTTGGATGAATTTTCAATCTGTCTGGAAGTTCCAGCCTATATGCGACCTTACCAACTCGGTTAACCACAGAAAATGACCCATCATATCTCGGAATCAAGCCCCGATGAATCTGTTTGGCACTTATCTTCTTCCAGATTTTAGGAGTAAGCTTTAGCAGAACTTTCTCCCCCACCTGAAATTCGATATCCCTTCTGCCTTTGTCAACATACTTCTTCATCCGCCTTTGAGCTTTAGCCAAACTGTCATTTGCTTCATCATACCACTCTTGCTTAGTCCTTGCAAATCTGTACGCTGCTGGACAAGCACCCCCACTTCGTTGTACAACAATTTCATGTGGAGCAGTAGGCTGAAAACCGTGCACCAACTCAAAGGGACTCATTCTTGTCGAAGAAGCTTTGTGCAAGTTATAAGATTATTGAGCGACATCAAGCAAACTAACCCAATTTTTCAGATTGCAGTGACAAAGTGCCTCAAGTATTCCTCAAGCAATTAATTGATCCACTTCGTCTGTCCATCAGTTTGAGGGTTAACCATTGCAAATGGCCCATCATATCTCGGAATCAAGCCACGATGAATCTGTTTGGCACTTATCTTCTTCCAGATTTGAGGAGTAAGCTTTAGCAGAACTTTCTCCCCCACCTGAAATTCGATATCCCTCCTGCCTTTGTCAACATACTTCTTCATCCGCCTTTGAGCTTTAGCCAAACTGTCCTTTGCTTCATCATATAACTCTTGCTTAGTCCTTGCGAATCTGTACGCTGCTGGACAAGCACCCCCACTTCGTTGTAAAGCAATTTCGTGTGGAGCAGTAGGCTAAAAACCGTGCACCAACTCAAAGGGACTCATTCCTGTCGAAGAAGCTTTGTGCAAGTTATAAGAAAATTGAGCGACATCAAGCAAACTACCCAATTTTTCTGACTTGCAGTGACAAAGTGCCTCAAGTATTCCTCAAGCAATTGATTGATCTGCTCCGTCTGCCCATCAGTTTGAGGATGATTGGCAGTGGAAAACTTCAGTTCGGACCCCATCAGATTGAACAACGCTGTCCAAAATCGTCCAGTGAACCGAGTATCCCGATCACTAACAATGTCTTGAGGTATCCCGAAATATTTGATAACATTCTTGAAGAACAACTCCGCAGCATGCTCAGCTATGCACAGTTTTGGAGAAGCAATGAAGACAGCATACTTAGAGAACCTGTCCACCACAACAAGTATCGATGACATCCCACCAACCTTTGGAAACCCAAGGATAAAGTCCATCGAGACTGATTGCCATGGTCTCTCAGGAATAGGCAAAGGCTGCAACAAACCCGCCTCCTTGGTTCGCTTGGACTTGTCTAACTGGCACACGAGACAAGTCTTCACATATTTCTCCACATCTTGATCCATCTTCGGCCAGTAAAACTTCCCGGACAACAAAGCCATCATTCGGTTCACACCGGATGACCTGCCCACTGTGAATCATGAGTATCCTTCAGCAACTCATTTCGAAGAGCACCACTTGGGATATACGCCCTGCTCCCCTTTGCATACAGAATACCATCCTTGATCCAATACTTCCGAAGTTCCCCAGCTTTCACTTGGTCGAGTAGCTTCTGATATGCTAAGTCTTGCTCAGCCACCTCTTGGACACGGCCATAGAAATCAGATTCCACCAAAGTTAATGCCCAACATAATCATGCACCATCTTTCGACTCAATGCATCAGCAACTTCATTGTGTTTGCTCGGCTTATGCACCCATCAAATTCGAATTCACTCAAGAATTCTTGCCATCGAGCCTGTTTTGGGGACAACTTCTTCTGAGTCTTGAAGTATGTGTTGGCTACATTATCGGTGGCCACCACAAACTTCGTACCCAGCAAGTAGTGCCTCCAAGCTTCCAAGCAGTACACCATCGCCGTCATTTATTTTTCATGCACTGAATATCTCGTATCTGCCTCCTTAAACTTTCTGCTTTCAAAAGCGATAGGATGTCTGTCTTGCATCAGTACGCCACCAAGAGTACTGTCGGATGCATCAGTGTAGATCTCAAACAACTTCTCAAATTCAAGAAGTTTCAGCACTGGTTCCGATGCGATGATTACCTTCAATCTCTCAAAAGCTTCATTACATGAATCAAACCACACATATTTCCTATCCTTCTTAAGCAGATCGGTCAACGGCCCAACAATACGAGAATATCCTTTGATAAGCGCCGATAGTAATTGGCCAACCTCAAGAAATATCGCAATTCAGTCACTTTCGAAGGGGCATGTCCAATCCATGATTGTCCTAACTTTGGTTCGATCCATTCGGATGATTCCCTGACTTATAACTTGGCCAAGGAAAGTGATTTCATCACTGCAAAACTCACATTTTTTTTTTCACGTAAAGCTGGTATTCCCTAAGTCGCAGGAATACCTCCCGCAAATGTTTCAAGTGGTCACTCAAAGACTCACTATACACCACAATATCATCAAGATATACCACAACAAAATGATCCAAGAACTCCAGCAATACATCATTCATCAGATTGCAGAATGTGGCAGGCGCATTTGTTAAACCAAATGGCATAACAAGAAACTCATATGAACCGTACCTTGTTCCACAAGTAGTTTTGGATTCGTCTTCCTCAGCAATCCGCACCCGCCAATAGCCCGACCTCAGATCGATTTTTGTGAAGTACCTGGCCTTGGAGAGTTTGTCAAAGAGATCCAAGGCATTTGGAATAGGATACTTGTTCTTGATAGTAACCTTATTCAACGTCCTGTAATCAACACACATCCTCAGTGTACCATCTTGCTTCTTTTAGAACAATACAGGCGAACCAAAAGGAGCTTTAGATGGCTGAACCAACCCAGCATCCAGCAACTCACCCAGTTGCTTCCTCAATTCGGCCAACACCATGGGGACATCCGATAAGGGGCCTTTGCAGGCACTATTGCACCAGGCTCCAGTTCTATTTTGTGATCCACTGCCCTCCTTGGAGGTAACACCTTGGGTAACTCGGGTGGCATCACATAAACAAACTCATCCAACAGCTCTGCCACAGAATCTGGCACTTCATGGTATACATTCGGCTTAGTTTCCACAAGTGCAGCAAGATATGTGCACTCGCCATGCTTCAATCCCCGCTCGATTTGCATGGCCGAAAGCAATCCAGATTTCTTACCCTTCGACTTAGTAACATCGTAGACGCCTTGCACGAATGAGGGACAAGTTTCATCGGCAATCAACAAGCCGCCTAGATGAGGCATGACCGCAACATGCGCTCCCACTAAGAAGTCATTTCCGAGGATAATATCGAAATCATCAAGAGGAACCGCCATCAAGTCACACGGTCCTGACCAAGAGCCAATGTCTAGCTTTACTCTGGCCACTCCCTTTATGGGTTTCGCTTCCGAATTCACGGCTTTAATGTGACTTGCTTGTGGAGACAAACCCAAGCCGAGCCTTTGTACCTCTCTATCGACCACAAAGTTGTGAGTGGATCCAGTATTTACCATTGCCATCACTTTTACACCATTGATGAGCACACTAACATACATCAAGCCCTTATTATTGTTGGACTTTCCTGCATGCAGTGCCCCCAACAATTGTAAAGGATTGACCCGTGAAGGCCCTTCCTTGTCAGACTCGTGATCCTGTTCTGCTACTAGTGCCGTCAGCTTGCCACGCTTCGGACAATCCCGCATTCTGTGATCACCATTACAGATGAAGCACCCACGTTTGAATCGATCGGTCACAGAGATCTCCTTGGTCTCCTTAGCAATCGTTTCGCCATCTTTCTTGTTGATCAAGCTTGCATGCCAGCCAAGAAATTGAACAGTTTGTCTTCCTCCGACATCTCACGAACATCCAACATCAAGGAACTAAACTCCTTGACATATTCTCGGGTAGTACCAGTGTGCTTCAATTTCCGCGTGGCCTCCCTTGCAAGCCATGAAGTGTTGCTAGGAAGGAACTGTTCTTTCAACTCCTTGTTTAGTGCTTCCCATGTGCAAATCTTCTCCCTATTTGCACTGACATCGTCTGATAGGCGTGCCCGCCACCATAGTTTGGCATCACCACTCAGATACATGCTGGTTATTGAAACCTTTTCCTCCTCCGGTACTTTGGCAGCACTGAAGTAAGTCTCCATATCCCACAAGAAATTTTCGAGTTCTTTGGCACTACGTGCTCCTGCAAACGCCTTCGGTTCAGGAACTTTGAATTTTGTTGAAGATGATGCCTTCGGGTTTGATCCCGCACCAATTGCCTTCTTCAATAGATTCAATTCGAGTTCGAATATATTCACCTTGGATTCGAATTCTTCCCCTGCAGATATCATCCGAGACTCTACAAAAGTAGATAGATCTGCCACAGCACCCACGTTGCTTTCCACCGCACGCAACAAGCCCTCAACTTGTTGATAGATTGTTTCTGTTGGCTTCCCGATAGGGGCACCGAGGAGACCTTCAATCCTTCGCATCCTTGTTTCGAGTTCAAGGATACGATCACGCAACGAGGTGCATCGAAGATAAGCTAGACTCTTCTGCCATCTTTGTACGTCAGTAACCCGATGAAAGCCACACAATAAACTGGCTCTGATACCAACTGTCACAAGGTTTCTACGCATCAACAAGTTAGCACTCGTTTTTCCAAACCTTGAGCGGCTTGAATCACACACTGATTCAATCATCCTTGTTCACGTTTATAGTGTTTGTTTATAGTGAAGTATTCCTCACCCGAGCCACAAACCAACGCACACTTGCACAATGTAAAGAGCACAACGATTTACAGGCCCAACCTTTGATTCACTATCACAAAAGAGAACTACAAAGGAAGCCAATGGTTTGCACACAAAAAGGCTCACACTCGTGAATACCCTTGTGCAACTCAAGGCATATGCTAATATACAAAAGACAAGGAACAATGCATGATAACTGCAAGTAACTGCCGCCAGGTGTCGTAACAAGGCTTCTCCACGCGTCCAGCATGTTTCAGAACAGTCAACACCTGTCCCAACTGCCCAAAATGTCTGAAAACTGCCTTCACCCGCCTTGCCTTATCCAACACATTCGGCCAGCACATTGCACATGCATGCAGCAACCATGTTCAAGTATTTCCAGCACCATGCATTGAACTTCCTGCACTTGTTCCAACACATCCACTCAAATGTGCCATGTCTTTGATGCATACTGTCCAACCAATTGTGCCCAAGTTATCACACATAACTTAGCACTTCATGATGCGCCGCGCTCGCACCATGAACTAGTCCATCCACCCAATGGACTAGTGCAACAAGGGT
Organism: Dorcoceras hygrometricum; assembly: GCA_001598015.1. Classification (NCBI taxonomy): domain Eukaryota; kingdom Viridiplantae; phylum Streptophyta; class Magnoliopsida; order Lamiales; family Gesneriaceae; genus Dorcoceras; species Dorcoceras hygrometricum. The sequence continues at coordinate 212,178 of KV014876.1, forward strand.
CCGTCTTGGCCAACTCTTACTATGCCTTTGCTGCATGCACCCAGCCCCGTGCAAGGCACCAACACGCCCCATTGTGCCGCATGCACAACGAGACAATGAAACTTTGAGAATTACCGATGTAACAGCTGTCTATAAAGTAATTGATTAGATATAGAAATTGTATCAATATGCATGGCGAAGATACATTTCTAACGCACTTTTTAGATCTGTCAGGATATATTTCTACAGAGAAATTGCCTTAAGATCCCCAAACTCAAACCAAATTTTATGATCAGTCCCAGACCCTGTGTCAACAAAAATGTTTTAGATCCCTGCCACAAAGTTTACCTTTAGAATCAGTCCCCATTGCCTTAACTTTACACATTTCTTAACATTACATATTCATGTCATTTCCTCTTAAAAAAAGAGTTTCTCACCTTTAGATATTGCACATCATCTACAATCGAGTTGCCCACTCTCTACCCCGGGCTCACAGGGGTAGGGCAAAGACTCGATGATAGAGCTCCCCTCCCATGCAAGAGAACAAGAGCAGCCTCTAATTAAAATACATATGATGCAAGTTGTGATATTCATTGGATCGAACTAGGTACTACCCATACAGTATTGAGTACTAATCTCACATGTCCGGGTCCCCGATAATCACCGCTCTAATAGGGCCACCATTAAGATGTAATTTCAATCTAGATTTTAAAAAAGAGAGAGATTTCGGCTGTATAACATCAATATGGGTGATCAAAACTCAAATGAACTTTTTCAAAAGTAGAACATCTAAATATAGGTCAAGGCTGTCATGGATGCTATTTGATATTTGATGGTCGATTTTCATAAACATGTCATGTCTTCCTTCCACAAAGTATGCAGATTGTTGCAATTAGGTGCACACAATGCTCTTTTGTGGGATGGTCTTGTGGATTTATATTTATGAGACAGACTTTCAACTCTTTCTTGCTCAAAATAGCAGCTTATTGTCGTTAGGCACATACTATAAATTTTGGGTGCTTATTTTGATAAGTTGCGAACCATAACGCGGGTTTGCAGTACAGTGTGTGTGATTTTTGTCTCTTAGGAATTGATTCTTCCGTATTTTTTCCTTTCTTCAGGAATATTATAATAGATACTATACTGTATGTGTGATTTTTTCATCCAATTTTTTTCCATGTGTTAAACTCTTCAAGTATTGTAGACAAAAACAAGATCATAAGCGAGCAGAGCATGCTCCGTTTGGACACGTTTTATAAAAACGTTTTTAGTGTTTTTAAAGTTAAAAAAGCTTAAAGTATGTGTTTGGACAAGATTTTATAAAATGTTTTTCAAAAATATTTTTAAAAAACTAGTTTTGAAGTACACTTTTTGAAGAACAAGTGAAAGATGTTTTATAATGTTTTTAGAATATAAAATTTAGGTAAATTTTATGCGAATGGCCAATTAAATTTTTTTGTTAGATTATCATTCAAATGCTATTTTAATACTATTTCTTAATTATAAATCATTTTCTAAAATAATTATCTAAATATTTTTTAATTTAAAAATATTTTTATAAAATAGTTGTCCAAACACATACTTACCTTTAAAAAACTTTCAAAACATTTTGCAAAAATTTTTTTAGAAACACTTTTATAAAAATATTTTTATAAAACGTGTCGGATCTTGAATTTTCACACTACCTTGTATAGTACAACTATATCTTATATAACCTTGCTAATTCAGTTTATCTGTTAAAAGAATATAGTTGAGTTTGAGAAATTAACATCACTGAGTTAATGTTTAAACAAAAGTAAGTTAGAATTTATTGAGAATCATTTACTTTTTCATCAGCTAGTCATTGTTAATGCACATATATGGTTCCGAGTACACAACAGAATTGCTGGTCTGGCTTGAGTTCTTTGTTTAACTACAATAATCACTGTAGTTGTTTTCACTGACATATGGAAAGCATTATATATCTATAAAGTAACATTATAATTTCAGTTTTATATATGTTGTTTTCTGATTTTAGTTATTTATATTTACAAATTTTAGCCTAGCTTTGTATCTTGGAATTTTTTGGCAGTGTTATTCAATTTTCATCGAAGATACTGTGAACTTTATACATGAGCGCCATGTTGGAACCACATCAGTATTGTAGTAGCACAAATTAGTGCCACATTAGAAAAAAAAAAGAGAATGATAGAAAACAATATCGTGGACTAAGATTGAAATTCAACCATATAGTTGATTAAAATTGCTAACCTTAAATGTACAAAACCAGGATGGCAAATTTCCCTGTTTAATACTTGTGAACAGTGTTTATTACATTCAGCCATATCCTATTTAGGATGATAATTAAGTTGATGCTTTTGGATGAACTTGCAGTAACATCGCATAGGATAAAAAGCTCAACTAAAGCAGGAGACAACTTAAATTGCTTCTTGAAAGGATATGATCTGTACAATTACGCGAATTTCGTTTGTATGAGACTTCTCTGATTTATTGTATTTACACCATATCAGGAGATGCTATGTGTTGGTTAACAAACGTGATTTTATCGATCCCTTATATACTTTTAGTGTTTGGTTCAGGGAAGCCTGTAAGATTTGTTGGTCCGAAGACATCGTTTGAACCGTAGGATGTAGATTCGCTGAATGTAGGAGGAACAACGACAGAAGAAGAAACTTTGAACCTTTTACTCCTGGAAAACTCATCCCCAATCTCAGGACTCATGACCTGATCCGGGCTACTAATCCGGCACCCGGGCATCATCTGATCACCCCAGAGAACTAGTTCATTTATACCGTAAAGCTCTCCGATGTCCGATCCGTCGGAATTGTCCAAACTGAGGTGCCTGGAACTGCCCCATTCGTTGCTGTAGTCAGACATACTCGAGCTCTCCAGAGAAGATTGCTCATTACAAGCATGTGGCACAATGACACTTGGTTGCACCACTTTTTTATCAATATTTTTCATGATATCATCAGGATAAGGGTTTTGGTTGTATTGATTGTAGCCCTTGAAGTGAAAAAAATTCGCGAAAGTGAAGTGGTCGCTTACCCGGCTCTTATTCGGCTTGTTCTCCGATTTTCTAGCCATGATGGACTGCAGATTCTTGCTCAACCTGGCTTTCAAAGATGAGAAACTAAGCCCATGTTTGGTATCTGCATGGTCAGTACTGCTCGAGTACGTGTTCGAGTTGTTGGATTCAGGTGGATCTGCCTTGAGACTCATCACAGCGAAGTTCGTGCGAGCGTTTTCCCCACGGAGGGCACGAGCCGCCTCATCATAGGCACGAGCAGCGTCTTCAGGGGTGTCATAGGTCCCAAGCCATAAGCGTACTCCTTGGGAGGAGTCTTTGATCTCGGCTACCCATCTGCCAGATGGCCTTTGTCTCACGCCCACAAATCGTCGTTGCTGTGTAGTCGATTTCGTTCGTTGTGGCTTGTTCTTGTGGCTCGTGGCTATGATGGAGTTCGTAGTTTCACATCCATCCATGGATCCCACAAGATTTGTTATGTTGCAGGGACTTTGTTTGGTAACAAGCGGATATATATAAGTGCATGAAAAGGATCTTGTGCCAATCTCTCTATTTATACCGATTACCATTTCAAGAGTGTCCCTTGTCTTAATTGCATTTTGGTCCGAAGTAAATTTTAGCCTAAAAATAGGACATATGAAAAGGGCTAAAAATAGGACATTTATTTATTCTAATAACTAATGGGATTCACAGCCGCTAGCTACCTTGTGATATACATTTGGAAAACTCTCAGAGACTAATGCACGAACCATAGGAGAAGCAAACTCATGTTCATCTGTTCCACTGGCTCGGACATCGGGTGCCACTATCTACTTTTTGTTCTTATCCTGATTAACCTCTTACCCTTTATTTAATCCCAATTTCTTATCACCTGGCTTGGCTTGATCTGCGAATGCGTGGGTAACGAAAACTCCCATTAAAAAACTTTAATGGTATTTGGATGCCAACGGACACAAATAAACTATATAAAATTTAACATTTTGCCATTTATATAGGCAGATTACTGATGATTGCCGTAAGGAAACAAAAATGAACTTTATTTATTTTTAATTTGGCTCTCAAAGACAATCCATTTATGTAGACTCATTGTACTTAATCCATGAGACACGAACAAATATTTATCGGTAGATTTTTTCAACCGAAGGTACAACTTTGAACTCATGTTACCAGTCGTCATATTTTTCTGTCAAATGAACCCAACAATATGAATAATTCTGATGTATAAAATGGACACAATTAATATTGCCCGATATATATTAGAGCTTAATTCAAGAATTTTCAAGATTAATATAATGATTGTGGGGTAAAGCAAAATGGTTTTTTGCTAATGGAGATGGAATGATCTGTGGGTCCAAACCAGCGTAGCGTGTCCTTTGTGGTGTTTGTTTCTTAATTACTAATTAATCGTACATTCATTGTTTAAATTCGGAATGATTAAACTTGTAAATAGCAATTGATAAATCAAGGGGTTTTGTCATGTTTCTCCAACTCAATTAATTAAATTAAAGAGCATTTGATGATGACTATGGTAATTCTAATGCAAACATTGGATTCCTTTAATAATTGAGATTTGTCTTATTTGTATTTGTGAAAGATTGTTATTGTGATTTGTGACAACAAACACAATATTGGCTATATTTAATCAAGGTTTAGGAGATATTTAGTAGATGGTTAGTTGTCATTTTCTGAAAATAATATGGCTGATTCGTAGTAACTAGCTAGGCTAATTACGTATACAATTTTAATGAAAATATGAGTTTATTGTCTATAAATTACATATAATCATATTCCGCCGAAAACTTTAGGTTGATCATTGATAATCACCATTTATATAGCGAAATTACAACTTTATTTTGTCGTATTCGTGCTTATTTTTCAAGTTTGTTCAAGATTTTGCGCTTAAATTGTCAAATTTTCTTGCTGATATTTTTCTTCTTTTAATTTATTTCTTCTTCACTAACCATGAGATTTTCATCTAGTTTTGATTTTATTGAGTACTTTAATTTTTACTATGGCCACGATAGGATCGTAGAATTATTAATTTTTTACACGTATTTGATCAATCTATATTTTTTATTTATTTTCAGTTATTGATTGATATGCACTTAGTCGATTATTTGCATGTTTGTCGTTTGCTCGAAAAGAAATATATAAAAATAGCTTAAATTAAATATCAACCCCCATCGTCGTTTAATTTAGTTGTGATATTTACTTTATAAGATTTTAATTCACATTAGTTCGGAATGCATACAATCATCACTTATTTAATTTGATCTAAGATTAAATCAAATAATTTACATCCTAGTAATCAAATCACGTGGACGACTTGGATGAAGTATATTGTCATTTTATGGATAATTTAGATTTGGAATCGTTTCTTAAATAGGGTTTTCCATAATATGGCGATTAAATCACTCTAATTTATTTTGTAAGTTGCGATTAATTGAAACGGAGAATTTTGTCTTTAATCTATGTTAGGTTGCATGGAAGATCATCTGAGCTTCGATAATTTCATAGTTAAAAGAAATTGACCGTCACATATTTAAGGGCCGAACGGGGGATCAATTTCCCATGAGATATTAATAAGATATAATATTTAAGATATGATTTTTTAAAGCGAAACGCATAAAGTTTTTCCAACAAAATACAATACTATATTTCTTCATAAAAAACTAATATTGGATGCTGGCTGCACATGAATGTGGCTATCTATACCCACTTGATTCATTGAGAAAATTCTTGACATTTTTCATCACTTCTTTACAATAATAGGACCGAGCATATGTCATTTTACCAAAAATTCAATAATCTCCCTTCGAATAATTGCACTCCTTGCAATCAATATGAATTAAACGTGTCACTGGCTGTGATATCAATTATAACAATTAGAATTCTACGATGTATCACTAAATGTAGAAATTCCACCCAATCCTAACAAAAATATCATAAAATTGCATGTAAAGTAGAAATTCTTCTTAAATGCTGGGTCTACTTAAAAAAAAAATATGTATCTCACATGTGTTGATAAATACCAATTTTTTAAATGTCCTATGATTTGGCATTCCCCTATGGCATTCCCCTAAGGGAAGCATCTTGTTTGAGACCAAATAACCATGAAATGTGCTATTTTAGATTGACCATTGATCACGTTATAATTAGATATGATAATAGAGGAAAGACACAATACTAACACATGAAATTATAGGTGATGTGTTTTAGTATTTAGAAGTGATATTTATTTTCAAAATCAATTTTAAGTAGGAATTATTTAAATAAATAAGATCAATTGTGAAACATTGACGAAAAAGAGAAGGAACTCACGGTTGATCTAGGGATGGCAATTTTCCCCGCGGTTTTGGGGGCCCGCGGGGAAAACCCGAAACGGGGCGGGTATGGGGATTTTTTTCTGTCCCCGAATCAACTGGGGATGGGGATGGTAATAGCACCCTCATCCCCGAACCCCCCCGAACTCGCCCCGATAGTACTATTTATTTCTTATATATTTAGATGACTAAAAATCTTCAAACCTAAATGTTAATCTATTAATAGCATTTATATGCATATATATATTGTTCTTTAATAATATACTATTGAGTAACAATAATATGTAATAGTAAATATATATTAATAATAATATAGAATAATAAATTAAAAATATATATATTATCTATTTAATATTAGAGGTGGGGATGGGGATATCCGTCCCCGAACCGATCCCCGCGGGGATGGGGATGGGGATCCCCGAATCATTCGGGGGGCGGGATGGTATTGGCAAAACCGGCCCCGCCCCGCCCTGTTGCCATCCTAGGTTGATCTGATAAACTGGACTTATGTAAGAATAACGAAGGCGTTTGTAGAGTTGGCCATGTTTGAGCCCAAATAAGCTAGAAAGTCCTCGAGACCTAACCTTTCTTAAAATAGAAAGTAATAGATATTTTTATTATAAATTAAAATAAACATTAACAAACTAAATAAAATAATTATCTTGATAATAACCTTGAATATTTCCTTAATTGCTCCTTCATTGTTCCAAATGAACTCTTATATTTATATTAATAGAAAATTATTATTTCTCTGTAATTTCTTTAATTTAGAGAGAAGAGAATTGGGAGAGAATTTGTATAAATTTGTGTATTTTTACAATGAAAATTACAAGCCTATTTATAGGCGAATGAAATGATTAAAATTATAATATCTAATCACAATTAGACATCCAAATTTGACTAATTTGTAGACAACCAAATTTGACATTCATAATACTTCCCCTTTTGGATGTCCTTATTACGTGTTTTGTTACTGCCTCGTTAAAAACCTTACTAGGAAAAATCCAGTGGGATAAAAACCATAGTAAGGAAAAACGAGTGCAGTCACCTAAACTCCCCCTCATGTTGGCACAACTGAATCTTCAGATATTTCGTAGGTGGCGCATCCCAATATTGTATATATGCTTTCTGAATACTGTCGTAGGAAGTGCCTTCGTGAAAAGATCTGATGATATTCACTTGATTGAATGTAACGAATATCAATATCGTTGTTCTTCACAAGTTCTTGGGTGAATTCGAAGAACTTAGGGGGGATATGCTTAGTTCTGTCGCTTTTGATGTATCCTACTTTCATTTGAGCAACACATGCAGCATTATCTTCGTACAGTGTCACTGCTTTTTGTCACATGGTAAACCACTCATGACTTGTATATGGTCTATTATGGATTTTAGCAATACACAGTCACGGCTTGCCTCATATAGTGCAATAATCTCGGCGTGATTTGATGAAGTTGCTACAAGAGTTTGTTTCTGTGAACGCCAAGAAATTGCAGTGCCTCCACGAGTAAATACATATCCAGTTTGAGATCGTGCCTTATGTGGATCAGATAGGTATCCGGCATCAGCAAAACCAACAATACTTTTATTGGTATCTTTAATATAAAAGTCTCAAATCTGTAGTTCCTCGTAGATAACGGAATAGATCATCTGAGCTTCGATAATTTCATAGTTAAAAGAAATTGACCGTCACATATTTAAGGGCCAACGGGGGATCAATTTCCCATGAGATATTAATAAGATATAATATTTAAGATATGATTTTTTAAAAGCGAAAACGCATAAAGTTTTTCCAACAAAATACAATACTATATTTCTTCATAAAAAACTAATATTGGATGCTGGCTGCACATGAATGTGGCTATCTATACCCACTTGATTCATTGAGAAAATTCTTGACATTTTTCATCACTTCTTTACAATAATAGGACCGAGCATATGTCATTTTACCAAAAATTCAATAATCTCCCTTCGAATAATTGCACTCCTTGCAATCAATATGAATTAAACGTGTCACTGGCTGTGATATCAATTATAACAATTAGAATTCTACGATGTATCACTAAATGTAGAAATTCCACCCAATCCTAACAAAAATATCATAAAATTGCATGTAAAGTAGAAATTCTTCTTAAATGCTGGGTCTACTTAAAAAAAAAATATGTATCTCACATGTGTTGATAAATACCAATTTTTTAAATGTCCTATGATTTGGCATTCCCCTATGGCATTCCCCTAAGGGAAGCATCTTGTTTGAGACCAAATAACCATGAAATGTGCTATTTTAGATTGACCATTGATCACGTTATAATTAGATATGATAATAGAGGAAAGACACAATACTAACACATGAAATTATAGGTGATGTGTTTTAGTATTTAGAAGTGATATTTATTTTCAAAATCAATTTTAAGTAGGAATTATTTAAATAAATAAGATCAATTGTGAAACATTGACGAAAAAGAGAAGGAACTCACGGTTGATCTAGGGATGGCAATTTTCCCCGCGGTTTTGGGGGCCCGCGGGGAAAACCCGAAACGGGGCGGGTATGGGGATTTTTTTCTGTCCCCGAATCAACTGGGGATGGGGATGGTAATAGCACCCTCATCCCCGAACCCCCCCGAACTCGCCCCGATAGTACTATTTATTTCTTATATATTTAGATGACTAAAAATCTTCAAACCTAAATGTTAATCTATTAATAGCATTTATATGCATATATATATTGTTCTTTAATAATATACTATTGAGTAACAATAATATGTAATAGTAAATATATATTAATAATAATATAGAATAATAAATTAAAAATATATATATTATCTATTTAATATTAGAGGTGGGGATGGGGATATCCGTCCCCGAACCGATCCCCGCGGGGATGGGGATGGGGATCCCCGAATCATTCGGGGGAGGATCGTTATGATTTGATTTGTGATTACCTGGTGTTGTATGAGTTTTTATTTAACTCGGATTTTGATTATGAATATTTTGAAGATATGAATTAGTTCAGGCCCAATTTTATTTCGAAAATTTTTAGCCCTATTTTATGCTTCCGCGTTTATGTGCTTAATTGTGCTACTAATCCTTGTTAATTAGCACGGGGCCTGACAAAAACCAACAATACTTTTATTGGTATCTTTTGAATATATAAGTCCCAAATCTGTAGTTCCACGTAGATAACGGAATATATGTTTAATTCCGTTCCAGTGCCTCTTTGTTGGACATGAGCTAAATCTTGCCAATAAATTTACTGCAAAAGATATATCAGGTCTAGTATAATTTGCAAGATACATAAGAGCACCAATAGCACTTAGATATGGTACTTCTGGACCAAGAATAACTTCATTTTCCTCACATGTACGGAATGGATCCTTTTCAATGTTCAATTATCTTACAACCATTGGAGTACTTAAAAGATTTTCTTAATCCATATTAAAACGTTTAAGGACCTTTTCCGTATAATTTGACTGGTAAACAAATATTCCACCTTCTTTGTGCTCAATTTGTAAACCAAGACAATACTTGGTTTTTCCAAGGTCCTTCATTTCAAATCCTTCCTTTAAATACATAACAACATCTTGGATTTTCTTATTCGTACCAATGATGTTTAAATCATCAATATATACAACAATAATTACGCATCCAGATGTTGTTTTCTTAATGAAAACACAAGGGCATATTGGTTTGTTTACATATCCGTTTTTCATCAAGTGCTCACTCAATCGATTGTACCACATTCGACCGGATTGTTTCAACCCATATAATGATCTTTGTAATTTTAACATTCTTTGGGTTTTGAACTTTGTGCTTCAGGCATCTTAAATCCTTCAGGGATTTTCATATATATATCACTATCAATCGATCCATATAAGTAAGCCGTAACAACATCCATAAGACGCAATTTAAAATTTTCAAACACCGCCAAACTAATTAAATACCGAAACGTAATTGCACCTATAACTGGAGAATACGTTTCTTCGTAGTCAATTCCAGGAATTTGAGAAAAACCTTGTGCAACAAGCCGAGCTTTATATCTCAATATTTCGTTTCTCTCATTTCGTTTTCGAACGAAAACCCATTTGTATACAACAGGTTTTACACCTTCAGGTGTAAGGACTATAGGTCCAAAAACATTACGTTTATTTAACGAATCTAACTCCACCTGGATGGCGTCTTTCCATTTTATCCAGTCCTACCGATTTTTACATTCACCAAAAGATTTTGGTTCATGATCTTCATTATCGTTTATGATGTCAAATGCCACATTGTAAGAAAATATATCTTCAATGTCTTTCACATCATTTCGGTTTCAATTTTTCTCCAGTGTTAATATAATTGATAGAGATTTCATGATTCTCGTCATTTTGTTGTTTCAACAGAACATTTTCATCATCATGTTCATCATCATTTGTTTCTGTTGGAACATTATTCACGATTTTATGATCATCATGTTTCTCTATGCATTTTCTTTTTCGATGATTTTTATCCTTGGAACCGATTGGCATTTCATGCTTCAGGCGTGTTATGACATCATGAACATCTTTGTTCTCAATTTGTTTCTTCGGAATTTCAATTCGAGCAGGAGCATTTATAGCATGTATATGCGATTTAGTTACTCCTTTTGTGTCTACAAATGCATCTGGCATTTGATTTGCTATTCGTTGCAAATGCACAATTTGCTGTACTTCTTCATCACATTATTTATTTCTAGGATCCTATATAGCAATGATGGTACGTACCACAAAACTGTCATTTTGGACTAGGTATCTGAAAAATTGTTTTTCACGTCATAACATTCAGTTTTGGAAACTGATTCGATCGGTCTGATCTGATCGTCGATCGAAGTTATGATGAAACCGCAGTGATTTAAATGAACCGAATGTTCATATGGACCTGGGTATGACCCAAGTCCATTGGGCCGGTTCAAGCCCATCTATCACCTTTATTAAGTTAAGATGATTAGGGCTTGATAACATAAGACTCATAACCTAACCCTAGCTCCCAATTCGGCCGCCCCCTCCTCTCCAAGCCTCACGCACGCCGCCGGCCGCCGCCTTGCGCCGCCGTTCGCCGCCTTGCGCCGCCGTCCGCCGCCCTCTTCGTGATCGGACTTATTTCGATCACCGCGACGAGGTGTTTCCGATCGTGCCAAAATCCATCAGCTTTCTAGTGCAGGCTGATTGGAGGAAGATTGAATCCGGTCGTGGACCTGATTGGAGAATCTACCGCCGCCTACAGTTTGAAGTGTCGGTTTCCTCGTGAAACTGGTCGGAGCCAGGCGTCTAGACGCCAGCAAGGTAACTGTCTACGAACACCCTATGAATGTTTGTAGATTGATTTTAATGTATTAAACACTTTTCGGGCAATTTTTGTTTTTCCGCTGCGTCCCGGGAAGTGGGATCCGGATCCGCCACCGCTATTCCCAACACTATCGCGCATCCAAAAATTCTGAAATGAGAAATATCTGGTTATTTACCAAATGCAAGCTGCAATGGTGAGTATTTATGATACACGCTTGGTCTGATGCGAATTAATGCAGCAGCATGTAAAATTGCATGTTCCCATATAGAAAATAGAGAGTTTTGTTTTCATAATCATTGGTCTAACAATCAGTTGTAGACGTTCAATCAATGATTCAGCTAAACCATTTTGATTATGTACATGAGCAACAGGATGCTCAACAGTAATTCCCACCGACATGCAATAATCATTGAAAGTTTTAGAAGTAAATTCACCAGCATTATCGAGTCTAATATTCTTGATTGTATAATCAGGAAATTGAGCTTGTAATTTTATTATTTGGGCAAGTAATCTTGCAGATGCCACATTTCGAATTGATAATAAACATACATGTGACCATCTGCTGGAGGCATCTATCAATACCATAAAGTATCGAAATGGTCCACATGGTGGATGAATTGGTCCACATATATCACCCTGAATACGTTCAAGAAACATGGGTGATTCAGTTTTTCTCTTGGCTGGTGATGGCCTTATAATAAGTTTTTCAAGAGAACATGCTTTAAATTGAAACTTATTATCTTGAAAGATCTTCTGGTCTTTCAGCGGATGACCATGTGTACTTTCTATAATTCTTCGCATCATTATTGAACCAGGATGTCCCAATCGATCATGCCAAGTAGTTAATATTGGTGAATTTTGAACTACCATATTTGATTCGATTGGTCTTATATGCCTAATGCAATCCAGTAGGGAGCATTGATAGTTTTTCAACTACATATTTCTTTCCTGATTTATATGTGGTAAGACACATATATTTCTTATTTCCTTCAGTCATTGACTGAGTATCATATCCATGGGAATATATATCATTAAAACTCAACAAATTCCTTTTCGATTGTGGTGAAAACAAAGCATCAGTTATCACAAATTTTGTACCATTAGGTAACAAAAACTGAGCTTTACCACATCCTTCAATCAATTCTAGAGGACCTGATATCGTATTTACCATTGTTTTTATTGGTTTCAGTTCCAAGAAATATCTTTTCTCTCGGAGAATAGTATGTGTTGTACCACTATCAGGTATGCAAACTTCCATAGGATTATTTCCTTGTATAGCTTTGTTCCTTGTAATTTTATGGTTTCAGTTCCAAGAAATATCTTTTCTCTCGGAGAATAGTATGTGTTGTACCACTATCAGGTATGCAAACTTCCATAGGATTATTTCCTTGTATAGCTTTGTTCCTTGTAATTTTAGATTAAACAATAAAACATAATTTAACATATGCAATTAGAAAACATAAAACATATAATACATATCATCATGAAAAAAAATATACGAAAAAATGTTACATTTGTATCCCACCATTGAACTGGTCATTTTCAGAGAAATCAATGAGAAAATCTGTAGTATCGAAATGAGTCAAATCACTCAAGTGATCATTGCGGTCATTGTGTTCAGCGAAATTGGTCTCTTTTTCTTTGCCCTTTAATGATTCTTTATAGAGCTTACAAAGATGTTCCAGGGCTCGACAAATACGAGACCAATGTCCTTGTGTGCCACATCTAAAACAAGAACTTTCAAATCTTTTCGAGTGATGTTCATTCATACTCGTGTTCTCATGCTGCATTTTCTGTGGGTGGTTCGTGGTTTACTTTTTAGAGGGGTTGTTGAAGTAACTACCTTTATTCTTCTCAAATTCACGACCGCGTCCACGACCATAGTTATTTTTATATCCATGCCCACGTCCACGACCCCGACCCCGACCTCTTTCATGACCAAAATCTTGTCCACGACTTTGATTTTGGTTTCGTTCAGTTTGCATTACGACATTTACTTCAGGAAATGCCGTTGATCCAGTAGGTCGTGAATGATGATTTCTCATTAATAGCTCGCTGTTCTTTTCCGTCACAAGAAGACATGCGATAAGTTCGGAATATCTCGCAAAATCACGCACTCTATATTGTTGTTGTAGAGTTATGTTTGATGCGTGGAAAGTAGAAAATGTTTTTTCAAGCATTTCTGATTCTGTGACTTCATGTTCACAAAATTTCAGTTGCGAGACTATTCGGTACATTGCCGAATTATAATCGCTGACCTTCTTAAAGTCTTGGAATCTTAATGAATCATCACGGACGGTCGGAAGTATAACTTCCATTATGTGTTCGAATCGTTCTTTTAAACCTTGCCATAAAGCCATGTGATTCTTTTCCGTGAGGTATTCACATTTCAATCCCTCATCAAGATGTCGTCGTAAGAATATCATGGCTTTTGTCTTTTCTTGTGATGACGATGCATTATTTTTTATGGTTTCACTTAAACCCAACGATTCAAGATGCATCTCGACATCGAGGGTCCATGGCATATAATTCTTTCCAATAATGTAAAGAGCAACAAATTCGAGTTTTGCCAAATTCGACATGATGGTGCTTGATAACAAAATACATTTTATTAGTCAAAATTCATTAGCATGACAATGATAAATAATGGATAAACGAGCAATACAAGCATGGTTAGAAATAGCGAAAAAAATGCGAGGGAATACTCGCCGATAAATACAAGGCTAGTGAGTATAATGATCAAAATAATTGAAAAAATTTTTCCCGGATGAATCATCTTCTTCTTCTTGCCTTTTGTAATTCGAAAAAGAAAATTTAGAGGGATGCATGAACGTTTTAGAAAACATCGTATTTATAGAATAAAAAATCTAGCCGTTTATACCCGTTACGAGTCATTAATATATATCCGTTTTATGATCGTTTATTATCGAAAGATAAAATACAATAATTTTATTTAACACTTATGGTTATATGTAATGCATATAATCGTAATCACAGTTAAATAATTTTGTATATCACATGACATTATCATTTTGAGGTGGCATAGCATCCTTTATATAATAATATGATATTATACATAAATTATGCAATAACGAACAATATAATTTTGTAATTCATATCACGTTATTATAATGAGATGTCAGGGACTCCTTTTATATAATAACATGATATTATACAGAAGTATAATAATAAACGATAGAAATTTGTAAATCATATCACGTTATTATAATGAGTTGTCAGTGACTCCTTTTATATAATATTATGATATTATACAATGAAATATATAAAAACAATCGAGTGATCGTGCTGATAACGTGTTATAAATTAAAAGAAACATTAACAAACTAAATGATTATTTCTCTTAATTTTATGTTAATAGCTTTGAATATCTCCTTAATTGCTCCAAATGAACTCTTAATTTATGTTAATAGGAAATTATTATTTCTCTAATTTCCTTAATTTAGAGATAAGAGAATTGTGAGAGAATTTGTATAAATTTGTGTATTTTTACAATGAAATTACAAACATATTTATAGGCAAATGAAATGATTAAAATAATAATATCTAATCACAATTAGACATCCAAATTTGACATTCATAATAATTTCATTTTTATCAACTTTATTATATATTGAATGATTTCATCAAGATAGTTACTTTGAAATCTGAACTCCACGATACTTTTTTAATACATTCCATCTCACATATATTGTCGAATGCATTAAAATATACTACCTTCATCCAATTTATATACGCTTAATTTCCTTTTTCACCCGTCACAATTACATGGTCTAGTTTTCATATCTAGTATTAATTTTGTTATCATATTTATCAATCTACCCATATTTAATATATCTATTTAACTATTTAGCTACTCATCTAATCAGGATAAGAAAGAAAATTATTTTATTAAACTTAGATTTTCAAATACTTTCTTAATATGTATAAAAACATGTACAAGATTGAACAAATTGGATGGAATAAAGGACATAATAATCAGTACCCACCACACCTTTTTCCCCAGCTTACATCATAAAATATGACAACGATGACATTCTGAAAATACTAAGAGAGTTCGTTAAAAGATAAAATGAAACGCCAATCAAGACATGAATTTCAGTACTTTTTTGTCCAAGTAAAGGAAAGATATCTTTCCTATTCGTGTTGGGTTATTTTGTGGCCTCTCCTCCTTAACCGCCAAATAAAAGTACTTTTTTGGGGGTACGCGCAGGATAAGGTAATACTTGGAAATGGCCTTTCTTTTTTTTTAAAAAAAAAATTATAAAAACTGGTTCCTGATCTCCAAAAAAAAATAATTTTAATAGTTTGAGTAATTATTTTTACAACTATTCAAGTTTGACATTGTTCTATATATATTCAACCGAGGCTGTACCGCCATTAGGGTTTGCTCATGTATATTCAGAATAAATAAATTCTTGACCTGTTTTCTTATCTTTTATATAAATTGTATATTATTGTTTGAACCTTGTTTGTACATAAAAGTAATTTGAAAATAGGTGAAATTTCCCTACCAACACTTTCTTAAGGGCAACCTGTCGCACGTTTTATTTGATTGTGTATATTAATAGAGATAAATTCAACAATGTTGAATTTTTTTTAAGAATTAATATTTTTTATTTTTTCTATGTGTGTACTCTTTTTAATAGTAATCCGTTAACCAGTAATCACGATTCCTATTCTTTCAAGTATTATTCAAAATTAAAATTTATCAGATAATTTTTAGTTGTCATGTGAATTTTTTTTTTAACATTTGAATTGAAATTTCGACAACGTCATTAGCATCTTTTGACTGCTATCATCATTATCACCTTGTGAGAAAATAATTCTTTAGTGATGTGACTCATATTTTCTATTCCTTTCAATTTTAACTAATTAGTTTTCTATTGTAATTATGTATAATTAATCGAAGGTTCATGTAGATGTTAATATTTATAATTTCTTCTCTTACTCTAATTTTTTTCTTCTATTTCAAATAGTATACAATAATGAACAACACGTGAGATTTGATGACATTATCCACCCAAAAATTTTGTCATTCCTTCAAATTTTTACAGTATATATAAACTTGGACGTCGTTTGTAATAGTTGTCTCTGATCCGTGACTTTATTTTTGTACAACTTTTACATTAAAATAATATAATTTTTAAGCCAAATATAACATCCATATATAACCCCATTTTATTCTCTGCCTTTTCTCTACTCTGAGTTCATGTGAACGGGTTGAGGCATTATTTTTTGGAATTTGGAGACATCAATTTTATTTCTATCGTAATTATTAGTTTCCTTATTGGTCGCTCACTTATCTGGCTTCTTCTTTTTGTTCGTTTCTAGAGATTCGATTTGTCCCATCACTGGATCCACAAAATTTACACGATTTATCCGCTCTCTTGGAAATTCTAAATATGGGATTCCTTCATTTTTCCTTTTTTTCTTCCTTTCTTTTTCCTTTTGATTTTAATTTATGGGGATGAATATTGAGGTTGTTTGATGTTTACTTGAACTGGGATTTGGTTCCTTTTGCATAATGGTTGACTTTCATTCCACTAGCTGAGGGCTAGTTAGTTTCTTCATGAATCTGGATCTGGGAGAATACTAGATCTTTTTGCTTATTTCATGTTGATTGTTTTCTTACACTAAGATTTGACTTCATTTTCTTTATCCCTTTTGGGATTGGAACTGAAGCAGTGAGAGGCTAGTGGTGACATGTTTGGTTCAGGAATGAATTTAATCACAACAATTATTGGTTTTGGCATGAGTGCTACTTTTATTGTGTTTGTTTGCACTAGACTGATTTGTGGGCAGCTCCGCCGCATGGAGGAACGGCAAATGCTCGAAATTGACACGAGGGTCGATCTTGAGCTGGTACGTTTCATATATATAACTCTGCATTCTTGGATATTTGTTCGTTGATAGAGGCAATTCAATGTATTTTTTAGAGCTTAATGTCCCGGATGAAGTTTTTCGAAGTTAAATGAGTGATTATTTGATCGTTTGTTAATAATTGAGTTGTCAAATGATGCTTAGTTTGATTAGCTGAGTGTGGAGTACTGTGATTCAAGCATTGAAATCTGCTTGTTTATTGAAATAAGCTTGCTTCATTTTTGCATCTTGAGCTTCATCATTTTGCTTATGTTCTTAAAATGATGCTTTTTCTGAGATAGGATATTGTATGCAGGGTGAAAACTTAAGACATATAAGTCCAAATCATTATTTTAAAGAACGGTGACTTCTATGTGTATGGACGAATATATAGTATAATGATTCAATACCGGCCTTCTCTGACTTTAGCCTGTGAACATGGTTCTGATTGTGGACTATTGAGCCTTTGCTAAAAGACAATGCCATACCTTTGATTCATTTAATTTTTTGAGAGCCTTCGACTTATTCGATTGAATGATCATCAGTTTTTGTGAAAAACATGTGCGGAAACCATTGAATGATCATCAGTTTTCGTCAAAAACATGTGCGGAAACGAGAAAGAAGCAAGATTAATGCATTACCACTACAAGTTGTTTTGTCGTGTTCATTGATCAAATATGGTATATTGTGTTGTTTTACACATTAATTGTAGATGTCTTTTTCACATATATAGAATCAAGAAACCAAGTATGGTTCTGCATGCTTCATTTTTGCGGTTGTCGGTTACTTAACAGGTTATTTTTGGCAGCCAGAACACAGGATTAATGGCCTTGAACCGGTCATCGTTGATGCAATTCCCACGATGAACTTCAATCATGAAGCATTCGGTTCGGCTGAAGATGCACAGTGAGTCTAGCTAGCCATGTTAATCTTTTCGAGCCTTGTTTACTAACCATTCTTTCAACTAAACACTTATAAAAAATAAATTGCAGGTGTACAATATGCCTATCAGAGTATCAAGAAAAGGAAGTACTAAGAATCATGCCAAGCTGTGGGCATAGTTTTCATCTATCTTGCATTGATACATGGCTCAGAAAGCAGTCTACATGTCCTGTATGTCGTCTCTCAGTACAAAGCTCGTTCGACACAAAACATCTTCGAACAGCTACACTATCCACAACTCAGCCGTTTAATTCACATGCCGAGAGTATTGAACACAGCCGCCAAAGACATGAAGATTCCACTTCAATCGATGTCGAATCAGGAATTACTGGCGATGCAAGATTGAGATGATAATACAATTTCCTCGACTAGTTTCATGCGCCCGCCCTTCTATATTTGCATAGTCTTTGCCTGTGTCGATTTAGAGCTACAGGATTTAAGGTTTTTAGGGAGCTGCCAATGTAGATTACACCATGTTTTGTACATATATAGTTCTGTTTTGTTTCTTTGATCACAGCTTTTTGTATCTGTGTGGAATTTTGAAGGAAGAGCGATGAGGATAGGTTGCTTATTGTCCCACTAGGATTCGTTTCCCATTAAAAAAACAGGAGAAAAAGCTTCCTTCTGCCTGTACAAATTCTTGAAGTAATATACATATCCCTTCAGATGCAGTGGGAGTTAACTCGAATCGCCAACTTAACTACTCTCTTAGTTACTTCTCCCCCTTTATAAATGTTCTATCCAGAAGGGGTTTTGCTTCCAAATATACGAGGACTTTAGGCCATGGCACTCGACCTCTTCCTCCTTACTGATATTCGCCAAACACAAAAGTGGCGGCGCACACGAAATATCCATACTTAAAGTCACTAGTTGAATATGAAGTGCTCAGAGTGCAAAAGGTCGCATGCTTTTGTCTTGATGGAGTTCACCAATCTTCCCATCCCTCTGGCCTTATGTTATTAATATGACGAAATACACATTACGAAAGCACTATTCGCGAATAATCTCCCCAGGCTCTTCCCATGGTTTTATCACCTCATATCCACAGCACCACAGCATGACTGCCATCAACCACTGTATTCTGTGAGAAAATGCGTGATTTTTTGGATCAAGAAAAATTTAATGAGGGTAGGACATTATTTAAGGTTTGCCTCAAAATGATCCGGAACGCATTTTCCCGGTCCATCTGTCTTTATATGAGAAAAAAGTACACAAAATACATTTCACATATAGAAGAAGTAAGTTGATAAATTATCATACCAATTGGTGTATTACGGTTGATGTATTATAAGATTTCCAGAACTGGGGAAAAAAACAAACTACATGGTAAAGCTTCTTGGTTAGAAATATATATATATAAGCAGATTTGTCTGCTAAAAATAGAACCTTTAATTTGACCACTTAAACTTAATTTCTACAAATAGTATAGGAGAATATAACTAATGTATTTATGAAAAAAACAACGTATTAAATCATATATATTTATACGCTCACCACTGAATTCAAATGAGAAAAAAATCATATTAAATGTTAAAAAGATAAAAATTGGAATAATTCAAATTTAATACCTATAAATCTTAAAAAAAATTCAAATTAAAAAAATAATACCAATAATTCGATTGTGGCTGGCTCAGTTAACTCGCTCTCTACAGCCTCATTTATTAATACTGCACCAGAGGAAGAACTCAAAGTTGGGTACAGTCATTTCTTGTAGTCGTAACTTTGCCTTAGGCTGGAACTTCCCGGTGGGTCGAGCTGCAGAAGTATTGAAGTTAGTGTCAGCACTCATCAATCGGTAAGTATCCGCAACAAGAAAACAATTAAAAATTTTGCCATTCGTTGTAGCTCCAACAGCCAAAATGTCCTCCAATGGATCCAAATCAATCCCCAGCTATGAATGTGCTGAGTCAAAATTTATGTAACACAACGATTTATTAGCTTCACGGAAATCCATTTACTTTTTAAAGTTCATTTGAGCGGTCCACTTGTAGGGTATTTGATTGGGCAATCGCTCCTTGCTATTACGAACATTAGGCTACAACCTCCGTCCCTACGTCTAATTTACAAAGTCAGAATCTCTGTCAAATTTTCTTATCAAGGGCTTCCCTCCGTAATATTTTTTAGTTTCAGCTGTCCATTGCTCTTTAATATTTACAGTAATTATATCCAATGTACAAAACAATAGTTTATCATCTATAATACTTCTATTTTCGTATGACATATATATCCGGATAATATAATATAGATCCACGGAGTAAGGTTGAACAAAAAACTTTAGAATTTTCGTGTAAAAACCAATGGAATCTTGCACGAAAATTCTCTATTTTTTTCTATATGAAAATCTCAAAGTAATTTTGAGTATACATTGATTTTTTATAAAACACATGCGTATGTATTCAAAAAATGTGTTAGAAGGGGTATTTTTAGGGGTGAAGTATGCATTAACTATTTATCATAGGAGATTTTGGTGCAAAAACCTCATTTGTTTTCATTAGGGCTTTGATTAGATTTATTCAAATGCAAAAACGAGGAAAATATTTGTTTTCCATTTACTATTTTCGAAAGTTTTTGAAGGTTGGTTGTCGAGGATCGAAGAGTGGTGTGCATTTTGTATATCATCTTAATTTCATTTTTTTTAAAATTTTAGCTAATTTTTGTGCATGAGCAAGGGTTGCTTTGTATTTTGATTATTTTAAATTTTATACTATCTGAGTTCTGTAGTTAACTTGTTGTACGATTTAAATGGATTAGAGCACCTCTGCACCTGCAATTGTATTATTTCAATCATGTTATCACTGCTTTTAGATGTTAAAAGCAATGTGTTTGCAGTGTTATAACACTGCAAACCTGCCACCTCATTAACGCATTCAAAGTTTTGAACGCGTTCATCAATTTTTTTCCGTACTTGCCAACGCATGCGCCAACAATTTGTACTGCGCGTGCTAAACGCGTTTGGTGGGCCAGAAATGTCTGGCTCACCCTATATATAATTTAATTAAAATAAAATTGTTAATAAATTTGGAGGTAGCCGTTTCCTTGTCTTTTTTAAAAAAAATTAAAATAAAACAAATAAGCCTTTGCTTTAAAAAAAATTATTTTTAAAATTTTTTTAAAATCCCAACGGCTAGTTAACGGCTATATGGGTAAAAAAATGACAGGATCGAAAATCCCCTAAGTTGCGTGCATTTAAAAGGTATTTAGAAAGTAAACAACACGCTATAGGGAACCAGATCGCTCATGAAACACGCCAGATGCTCTGCGAGCTGGTTCAGCATATGCGATCTGATTAGTTAAATGTTGGATCTGTTTTTGCATATCAGAATCTGAGTTTTGATTCACACAAAATCTGTTAATATTGTACTAACGATTTAACTTAAGTGCGTAAGTTGAGCTGAAAAGTTTCAAACGCGATTTGGAGGTCTAAACGAAAAAATTTGGCCAAAAAAAGCGGCCTATGTCACAGTGTAGTCGTGAGTTTTACTCGTTGGATCGTTTCGGAGGGGGTAGCACTGGTCTCATGCGAAAATATGCAAGTTCATCCCAAACCTTGCATATTTTCATACTTAGTTCCCCAGCCGGATTATGAACCTGTAACGGAAGCGAGATGGAATGCACTGATAGCAGATTGATTGAGAGCAGATAGCAGCGCAGATTGAGGAGTAGTCCAAGTTGGAACAGTAAGGGGACGCCCGAGCTGGTCCAATAGAGGATGTCCAAAGCTGGAACAGCGAGGGGGCGCCCAAGCTGGTACAGTAGAGGATATCCAAGCTAGAACAGTATGGGGACGTCCAAACTGGTCTAGCATAGGACAACTTAGCTGGTACAGTGAGGGAACGCCCGAGCTGATCTAGCAGAGGATAACCAGATCGCAAAGGACATCCAAGCTGAGAAAGAGCGAGTTCAGATCAGCAATGAAGTGCAGAACAGTGTAACAAAGAGCTGAGTTACCAAGTGCAGTATATGCTACAACAGAGTGGTTCTATGAAAGAAGAAACCAGCTGGGAACAAGCTCAGTGCAAACCAGCTCAGAGACCAGGTGGGAGAGCAAACCAGCTCAGACGAACAAAGCAATTTGAACACAAATGTCGTGGAAATTATATTGCATTTGTTCAAACTGATTTGCTTCGTCCTGTCCACATCAAGTATACAATTCTCGTACTCAAATTCAGCAATGACTGCAATATTAAATGTGGACAGAGCTCAAAGTCATAAAACATTAAATGCAAAGACACAAGGTACAGCTATGTCAGAGCTTTTTAGAATACTTTCCAACGGGAAGAAACTTGTGTCCAACGGCTACAATCTGCACAGAGGCAATATTATAAAGCAGAGCATGAGCAGCAGAAGTAGTGAGAGCAAAAAACAGAAAAATGCTAAAAGGATGAAGTGCAAAAGAGACACAAAAACAAGGGAAGAAAACAGAGAGAACAACTTCCATAGAAGCACTTCCCAGTGTGAGAAATAATTTGAGAGAGTGCTTAAACTGTAATTTCTCACACACAGATTCACTCACATATGAGAGCAGTGAGCTTAACAGAATAGTTGAGTGAATCAGATCGAATACTTCCATTGTAGTCCTTGGACAGAGACGTTAAACAAGTCTAGTTGTCTTTCACGAGACGTTAACGAAGTGTGTGTAGTCTTTCTCACTGAGGAGTTAAAGAAATGTTGTTAGTCACACAGCTTGCGGGCTTAGTGTGCGGTGGTAGATGCTAGTATTCTTGCGGCCGAGGGTCGTCGGAGTGGGTTGCAGCAAGGGTCGTTGTAATCAAAGTCTTCTAGTGGATCCTTCCCGTTGCAAAATAAGGGGAGATGTAGGAGATTGAGTTCCGAACTTTCATAAACAAATCAACGTATTACTTTACTGCTTTCTGCATTCATTCACACGCATATCATATTTGTTAATACGTTTAAAACTATTTAAAAGGCATTCGAATTTAAGAGTGCAGTTTGAGTTATTTCCGCATGATTTAACTTCATTACTCAATCTGTATCTTGATGCACAAAGTATTCAAGAACACTGAGCTATTGCAGCTCAAGTAATACATAATCAGATCACATGGCTTTCAGTGAGCTGGTCTCAAAAACCAGCTAGAACCAGGCTCTTGCACTGTGCTGGTTTAGTGCCGAGCTGGTCATACAAAAGCGATCCGGTTTCAGCATCCAGCTGGAACCAGCTTAGTCATTGCAATCTGGTTTCAGCGTCTAGCTATATCTAGCATCTTTTACGTGATCTGGTTATTCCCTCTACGTGCCGGTTATTGACTAAATAACTTTTGCATACATCAACAGAGGGTAAAATCGATCATAACAGTTAAATCTTGAGCTGCAATAGCTCAGTGTTCTTGAAGTTTTGTGTACCGAGATACAGATTGAGTAATGAAATAACATCATGCGAAAACAACTCAAACTGAACTCTTATAATCGAAAGTCAATTAACAGTTTCAAAAGCATTTTAAAAAATGCAATGCGTGAATGTAAATGCAGAAAGCTGTAAAGAAATACGCTGCAATTTTTTTATGGAAATTCGGAGCTTAATCTCCTACATCTTCCATTCTTCCGCAACGAGAACACTTAAAAGACTTTGATTACAGCGGCCCACGCTACAAACCCGATCCTACGACCAGCAGCCTCAAGAACTCCTTGCACCACTGCACACCAACCCACAAGCTGCGTATGTCTAACTTCACTTCTTTCACGTCTCAATGAGAAAGGCTACACACACTTCTTTAACATCTCAATGCGAAAGACAACATAAACTTGTTTAACATCTCTGTCCAAAAACTACAATTGAAGTCGTTTTTGTTTTTGAGTCACTCAACTAATCTAATCAGCTCTCTCAAATATATGTGAGTGAATCGTGTGTGAGATTTACAGTGTTCACTCAATCTCTCGAAGATAAAGTCTCACACACTGGAAAGTGTTCCTGTCCGAGCTGGTTCTTCGATGTCTTCCCAGGGTTGTGCTTTCTTCTGTTTTTATATTTTGGTTCGCACAACACTTTCACGACTTCGCTTATCCGCGCATGTTCTGCTTGTGCTCTGTTGTTGATATTTATAGCCCGACGCGGAGATTTGTCTGTTGGACACAAAATTGTAGCAGTTTGAAAAGTCTTCTGACATTGTTGTACTTTGCGTCCTTTGCGTTGCAGACTTTTCCTCACTTTAAGCATGTGAGCACTGTTCTGAGAAGACAATATAAACAAATTGATTTGAATACTGAAAAGTATTTGTCGTATAGTCTTGTATCAAATCGCTTTGCTCGTAGATTTGATAGCATCTGTCATGCTATCCAGACTGGTTTGACCTTAACCAGCTTGCCAGCATCTCTTCGGTCTGGTTTGTATTGAGCTGGTTTTTGCTTCGGGTTGGTTGCTTTACTAATCAGTTCAAAGCTCTCTTCTTCTCATGCTTTTGAACTGATCTTCTTCTTCTCAAAATTGCACTTCTCATCTGCTCTTGTTTGCAAACTGCTCTTGAGCTGATCTTCTAATTTGCTCTTGACATCTGCTCTTTAGACCTTTTATGATCTTTTATTTGTTTATTTCAATTAATTATAAAAATTTATGTTTTAAATAAATGATATTCTATAAATAATTAAAATATTATTAATATAAATTAAACTTAATATAATCATATATATTGTAAATAAAGTAAAAATATATTTATTTAATGTGAAATTGAAATGATAATGATTGAGTGGACAGTGAGATCCATAAATAATAAGTGTTAATATTAAAATGAGAGAAGTAGAGGTTAATATAATATATATGTGGTATATAGACTCCATGAATTGTAATGAGTTGAAGGGTGTTATTACGTGAACGGATGCGAGTGACCTAATAAATTAATCTTTTCTGTGAGCTTGGATTGATGAATATAATAATATTCCTAACAGTTCAATGCTATGTTTTAAGTCACTATCCTACTCATAATTAGCTCCGCACTATAATTCAACGAATCAAATACGTGACCTGAGAGATATAAATATAACTCTGACATGATGGGCTTAGAATTAGTCAGAAGCATACCAACCTTTGTTGGATTTTAAAAAGGAAAGACCAGGTTTCGAACTAATATTTTTGATAAAAAGATATCATATAATATATTAATTGAGTATTGAATCTAGTAATACTCTATGAATATGATTACAATTATTAATTCATTGATCTCGTAGGGAACCTAATATATTTATTTGAAATTGTTGGGGTGTTTTAGCCGAAAGAAGGTCTCCTGTCTACTAAATCATTACAATAATCATATTAGCTTGGAAAATAATATTTTTAATATAAAAAATAATATTTTTTCATGAGATGAATAAATTTGGAGAAGCTACGAACAAATCCATATTTCTGATTAAAAAAATATTTTTAGCATAAAAATAATAATTTTTCATGACGACACGATATATGACTCTTGAGATAATCTCGTCTCACATATAGCTACTTTGTTTTACTCGGATAGTTGATGTTCCACAAAGCTCTCATATATTACGTTACTTATATTACACTATATGATTCTATGAACCGGTTGGTTGAGTGGATTGTAGTATAGGAACATTAGCTCTTAATAACTAGTTAAACAACCATAACAAAGGAAATGATAAAATGATCTCTCAAAATCATATGAAACCAAAGTAAGATATGTTCCTAAAACTCAAGATTAATAAAAATAATTGCATTCTACTAACATACATAATATAGACCTAATGTAATCGCGACATAATTTATTTTGTTAGTTTTTCAAACTCGATGATTTGATAATTAATTCCATCACATGCACCATTTCCGTGTGGCAGCCATAGCATCATGTGGAAAACTACGCAAAATTACTCTATGCCTCCACCATTTCGGCTTTAAACAGATGATAGTTAGGTTCAATGAAAAAGAAAAGTGCTAAAGAAGATATAAAGATGATATGGTATCATCACATGAACCATTTTGTTTTTAATCTTGTAACTAGTGCTAAAAAAGTATATAAAGATGATGTTTTTTTATATCTTATAACTTTATCAATTTTTGTTGGTTTTTAATCCTATTTTCTTGAATTGATGGATATAGCAATGCACACGATCACTTGCCAGAATCGCATCTTCTAAAACCAAATTAATGTATGGTTTGGTGTCAGTCACTAGTTATACTGAACTAGTACTAATTAAGAACCAAATATATGGAGGAAACTCATTTCCGAGGTTTCACTTTGCATGCGAATCCAAATATGTCCGTCTCTAAGTTCTGCTCCCCCTGTACAGAAGCTCAATGAAGCATTTTGTTCTTATCCCTTTGAACGGAGAATTTCTTGAAACTTTTCCGTATTGATAAGAGAATTAACTTGAATTCCGTGAGCTTATCAGCCCAACTAGTTTCTTTTCTCTCACTTGTACAGTTGTGCTTCCTATGATCTCCGAAAGTCAACAAGCCAACACATCGGTATTTGGAAATTTACACCCTCTATAACTCTTATTTCAAGCAAATACAGTTTATTGATTCAGACGATTTTTGGTGGTCAGAAAGGGATGAAGAATGAAGAAAAGTCGCGTTCTTTATTTGGAATCTCTCTTACTGAACGGCCAAAATGGCTGCAGTTTCTCATTTGTTCATCTGGTTTTTTCTTCGGTTATCTTGTTAATGGCGTCTGTGAGGTATGTGATAGATTCTCTTGAATCTTGTTTTTTCTGAATTTTTGGAATTGTATAGAAAAAAACAATGGAAATTTATTAACATTTAACACTTGTTTTTGTGCTGGTTGAGCATCAAAATTCTTTCGGCGGCTACCAATTTAATGTGTTCATCCTGTTTTTTTTTTTTTCCCAAATTCTTTTACGTGGGCCACTTTTATTTGCGTGTTCGTGTGTACGTTTCTTTGTTCTTCATCATGGGTTTCGTTTTGGTTGCTTAAATTAATCTGAAATATTCCAGTAGACTGTTCCTTCGGTGGAGGGAAGTAATAATTTGATTGTGTATTCGCCAGAATCTTATGGCTTTTCTTTGTGCTTTTACTTTTAACGATTTGCATTCATCATCTTTGAAACTGACCTGTAAAGAAAACAATTTGTAGATCACTATAAAAAATAATTAGGCGGCTGCCATCGTTTATCGCTATTTTGAGATATTCCAATGAAAAAAAATTGTAGATCTGATGTTAGTTTCCTTTATGATCTATATGGACCATATTAATGAATAGATAATCAAGATTTGAAGAACTTTTTACTACTACTTTCCGCTTGTTTAAATTACCTACTTTTGTTTCTGGTATTCTTATTGCCATAGTGATTCCGTGTGTGTGGTGGTAGCAAACAGAAATAAAACTTTGGCATTTGAAGGATGGTTTTCTATCTACATCTTAAAATTTAATTTTCGGGCTTGATTTCAGGAATATGTGTACAATAGACTCCAATTCAGGTGAGAGTGATTAGTATCATTAAACCTGTGATTGATTTGTACTTTTGTTACAATTACCTTGAGGTGTGATTGGTTTCGTTGCAGTTACGGGTGGTACTTCACGTTTGTGCAAGGTTGGGTTTACATTTTCCTGATCTATCTGCAAGGATTCACCACTAAACAAATGGTGAATCCTTGGAAAACATATGTGAAGCTCTCTGCAGTGCTTATGGGTTCGCATGGACTCACGAAAGGTTCTCTAGCGTTCCTTAATTATCCGGCGCAGATCATGTTCAAATCCACCAAGGTGAAACTCACATTCGTTTCCCGTCCATTGATAGATCTTTTGAAGATCTCGTGCATGAAAAGTGTGTTTTGTGAAGATAGCGTGCTTTGATCAGTTTATTTCCAGGAACTTTTTTTGTTTATGTATTTTGTGGGGAGCAACAATTTCCCTTGATGTGTTGTGTGTCACCCTATGTGGCACAATGATCAAACTATGGTGCTTGTAATGCTATGCCATTTTAATAATATGACCATCAGCAATAGTCTGTCTTTTGCATGTCCATCGAAAAGGTTGTTCTTTGGCCGGAAACTTGGTTTGTATCTTTGTGAGTTAACATCTGAAGCTTTGGTCTCTCAGAGCATGATGAGAGATTAACAATCATGATGAGAGATTTTGTTAATTCTGTTGTTTTGTCAGTATTTAACCATAACCTCTGGATTTTTCAGGTTTTACCGGTGATGATAATGGGAGCTTTCATTCCCGGGTTGAGGCGAAAGTATCCCCTTCACGAATATATATCTGCTGTCCTGTTGGTCGTTGGCCTTATCCTTTTCACCTTAGCCGATGCCCAAACATCTCCCAACTTCAGTGTGATAGGTGTCTTGATGATATCTGGAGCATTGATTATGGATTCGTTTCTGGGAAATTTACAGGAAGCTATCTTTACCATGAACCCTGAGACAACACAGGCGAGACACACACTAATACAAAAAGAGTTATAAGTTCTCTCATGTATTTTATGAGACCGCTAATCCATCGTTTTCTGATTAGTCCAGTCTTTTGACAGACTGAAATGCTCTTCTGCTCGACCCTCATTGGGATGCCTTTCTTGATTCCACCGATGCTCGTTACTGGAGAACTATTTAAGGCTTGGAGTTCATGCTCACAAGTAAAGAACCAGAACCATTTTTTCTTTGATCAAGCTAAAACAACTCCACTGATTTAAGTCAGCATTTACTTGCAACTATGTAACCATATTTTGTGTTCATTTTTATACAGCATCCTTATGTTTATGGTGTACTGGTTTTTGAAGCCATGGCCACATTTGTCGGGCAAGTATCCGTCCTCTCCCTCATAGCTTTGTTTGGTGCTGCAACCACAGCCATGGTATGTAAAAGTTGTCCTCATTTTCCTTTTCCCTGTATCAGAGTCAACGCATAAAATGCCATTATAGATGACCATTGACGTTTTTTCGGAGTTGAACAACAATTACAAGCTAGCATTGGAATGCTAATTGAGTCTAATTTGCTATTTTGCAAAAGATGAAAAGTTTTCTTTCTATCTCTCGAACATGTTATGCAGCAGAGCCATTATCGAAATTCTTGAATCTTTAGAGTCGCTTGTTTGTTCATCTGGAGTAAACCTCAGGCAGCTAGGCCTTAATGATTATATAGTTTGGGTTATATTTTAATGCTGAAATGTCTTCCAGATAACAACAGCAAGAAAGGCTGTGACGTTATTGCTGTCATACATGATTTTCACCAAACCTTTGACTGAACAACATGGGAGTGGGCTCTTGCTCATAGCTATGGGGATTATACTGAAAATGTTGCCCGAGAACAAGCCTTCTAAGATGCCAGCAACCTCAATTTCTCGACCCAAAATCGAAAACAAACTTCGAGCCGAAGACAGCAGATTTGAAACGAGAAGTGAAGAGGAAGAAAGGAGACCTCTGGTTTAAGTTTATATATGATAGTAATAGCAACACATTAGTGTCTTCCCTTTAAACTTGGCTGTTTTACTCCATAAATATTAAAGAATAAATGCAAAAATGTATGTTAAAGCACGAATCACTTTAATTTGTTAGTGCCAAGAATTGTAAATTTTAATTGGTGTATCACGACAGTAAAGGTGCATAAAAATATTTAATATTTGTTTTTTCACTGCCTAATGATATTGATGTAGCCAAATAGATCAGCCGATGAGCTGCTGCCACGTCGAGGACCTCGGGAACGTCGGGCGTCGGGGATGGGAAGAGCTCTTTCGTATTCCTCGGGAACGTCGGGCGTCGGGGATGGGAAGAGCTCTTTCGTATTCCTGCAAGCAACGAACACTTGTGAAAGGGCGCCGGAGATGTGTCCGGCGAAGCCCCTCCGATGCTTAAGTCAGCCGTGCACGAGAGTAAAACGAGAGGAATATAAGCTGTGTGCGAGAGAGTGCAATAATAATTGAATGAGAATAAAAGAGAAAACCTGGGGGGTATTTATAGAGGGGGCTAGGCAGGTGAATCGCCTCATTGGCACGTTCTGTCGAGACGTGGGTGAGATCGTGCGCACGTTTTCCGTGAAATATGACCCACGTTCTCCGCCTTTTGCGGAAGTGCTTTAACACGTCGGGCTGAGGTCCTCGGGAGAGGCCTCGACGTCAATCCCGACGTCCGAGCTCTTCGTGAGGGGCATGCGATCGGACGGTTGAGATCAACCTCCCCATTCCTATAAATACTTCAACTCCCCATCCTCATTTCTCACTTTCCACTTTCTCAACGTTGTTACTCTGCCCAAATTCTCTCTCGCTCTCAAATTGCCTCGTCGCTTCCCGACCTCCAATTTCCTCTGTAAGTTTTAGTCATCTCAGCACGATGTCTTCCCCTTCTACTAGCCTAGTGAGTAGTACTGCTGAGTCGATCGATAGTGCCCCCCCCATTATCCAGGCTGAGGAACCCTGGCTTCCCGAGCTAGGGGAGCTCCCGACCACTCCTTGGTACGAGGAGAAAGCTTCTACCTTGAGGCTATCCGATATATCCATCGTCAAGGAAAAGGGGGGGACGATGGGTAAATTCGAGGTAGTTATCCCCCACCCCGACGAGAGGGCTCATCGTCCCCCGCCGGGGTTTCATACTTTTTACATGAACCAAATAGAGATGGGCCTCAGGTTTCCAATCCCGAGGTTCATTGCCGCCTTTTGCCGCCACATTTCCCTGAGCCCGAGCCAGCTAGCCCCGAACTCATATAGCTTTTTGCTGGCTCTGGCCGTCCTCCTCAGTTATCACGGGCTCCCTTTAATTCCCTACGTCCTCATGCAATTAGTGCAAATCAAGAGGTTAGGACCAGGGAAATTCTACCTCTCCCATAAAGGGGATCACTCTTTTATTAAAGGGAATCCGAGCTCCCACAAGGGGTGGATGAGCAGGTTTTTCTTCGTCAAGTGTGACGTGATGAGGGACCCTTGGAAGTGCGAAATGCACTGGAGGGATAGCGCGATTACCCTCACTCCCCGAACTCCTGACCGAGCCCCGAGCTTGACCCCCTTCCTCGAGGCCATGCACGGTAAGAGCTATAGTGCTCCCGAGCTTATAAGAGAAGATCTGCTGTGCTTCTACAAGTTTAGCAGGAAGGGGGTTGAGCTCGTCGGGGACCTCGGTATATTTGTATCCTGCCTTAGTCGTGTTTTTGTCTTTCCTTTGTGCTTCACCCGACTTAACCTTTGGCTCTTGCAGACGAACGAATGGGCAAAGCGGAGCTGCTGAGGGCGATGCAGGAGGCGGCCGCCGCTCCCCCCAAGAAATTGGCCAAGAGGAAGGCCCCTTCCATGGGCGAGAAGGAGGCTAGGGGAGAGAAAAGAAAGAAGGCGGGTGCCTCGACATCGGGGGCCCGAACTGAGGAGCCCCCAAAGCCAGCCCACGCGCCGACGCCCCCGACGCCGTCCTCCGAGGAAGCTCTTGACGTGCCTCCTGTCACCGCTACTGCTGGGGGCCAGTCCTCGGGTAGGAGGCTCGAGCAACCTCCTCCCTTCGATCCTTCCAAGGACTCGTTGATCGAGTCCCCATGTCCGGTTGCGGCCACGAGGTATATTTGTAATATGGCTCCAGATCGGGACGTCCGAGTATTGAGGAAGGCCCGCAACGCGGATGTGGTGGGTCACTTCTCGTCCCACGCGGCAGCGGTACGTTTTCCTTTCTCGAGCTCTAAACTCTGCTCTTGTTTTAACATCATTAATATGGTCTTCTTTTCCTGGCATAGGTTGTGGCATGGGGAGGCGAAATGGTGAAGCGCCTCACCAAAGCCCATCAAAAAATGAACGCCTCCCGGGATCAATTCGATAAGGCCATGGGTCAGCACGCCGAGGTGCTCGCCCGGCTTGAGGAGCTAGAGACTCTTCGATCCCGGGAGAAAGAGGCGGCTGAGGCCCAGAGGGAGGCGCTGGAGGCCCAGATGCTGGCGGCTAAGGAGGCGCATGAAGCCGAGAAGGCGGCTCGGGAGATCTTGGAGGCCGAGCTCGAGGAGGTGAGGTCTCGGGCGGCTCGGGACGTTGAGCGTTTAAAGCTCGAGGGAAAGGAGGAGTTCCTAAAGTCTCCCGAATTTGACACCCTTCTAGGGAGGAAAGCGGGAGGTTTCTTTAAGAATGGCTTCTTTGGCTGTGTGGCCCAATGGAGGGCCAACGGCTATCCCGAAGAAGAACATCCAGCCCCTTTCCTCGATGTGCAGCAGGCCATCGCCGAGATGCCTGACGAAGAGGAGGCCCAAGAAGAAGAGGAGGAGGGCGTGGACGAGGATGAGGGAGGAGTTGATCCCGAGGCTACTTCCCCGAGCTCCCCCCTTTCTTAATTTTTTCTTTTGTTGTACTCCGTGTATTTTCAATCATATTAATGAAATGCCATTCTGCCCGATTTCTCTTTCTTCGTACTTTATTTTTGAGCACGAAATGAGTTATTAATCGATCAAAATTATTTGCAATCGTCCGAAGCGATCTGAGCTTAGAGCCCAATAGAATAACCCGAGCTATTAATCGATCAAAATTATTTCGAACTAATAACCGAGCAGCACAATCCGCGCTGTTTATCGATTCGAGCTCGAAATGATACTAAGCGAATCGAGTTTTCGTGTGAACAATCCGAACTCTTGTTAGTGAGCAAAAATGGCCCAGTGTTGGTTTTCAGGCCATAAGTATAAAGGGGGAGAACCCGAGCTTCAAGCGAAGCTCTCGCCCTTATCATGCGTTTGCGCGAGACTGCTTGTGAATGATCCTGGTCGCCGAGCGGGTCGGGCTTATATGTTTGCGAGTTTGCCAGTGCGGAACTGGGCTTATGTGCCGAGCTGGTCGGGCTTATATGTTTGCGTAGAAGAGCTACGCGA
>KV014877.1:0-14224 GCA_001598015.1 Dorcoceras hygrometricum
AGAGCTAATAAATTAAATATTAATTAAAAGACATACTTCTATATTAACTATATACACCGTGACCTGTCGCGTGCACTTTTTATATTTTATATTTAAATGGTCTTATTGATTTAATGTCTAAGCTTTTTATGAGAAAATAAAATTCAGCCGACGAGCTCATCGTGAGGAGCTTATCTTAACCACAGTTAGGTTCGCGGACGAGGACCTCAATCGTAGTGCTAGAGAATGAAGAGGTCATATGATTTAAAGTTAACCACGAATGTTTATATATAAATTTAATATGCGTAGAATATGATTAAATTACGGCTAGCTAATAGTTTTTGGAGCGAGTTGGCACTTCTAAATTTGCTTCTTTTTCGTATGGTCCAAAAACATACATAGTTTTTCGTTAGATGATGATAGTGATGCTATTATTATATTATTTATAATCTTAAGTAGTTTAGTAGACATTTTGATCATCACTTAGGCTCAAATTATTAGATGTAAATAGCGTATATACGAAGCATTTTTCGATTTGTTGATTGACCGAGTGATATGAATTGAAGCCAACCACTCCCATTATCAAATCAATTGTCTAATAACTCATATAAATTAGGAATATCTTCGACCCCATTACTTTGAACTTATAAACTATTTACACTTTAATTTGGTATCCTCTTTTAGAGGTCGGAGGAAAGAACAATGAAATTGTCTATATTAGTTTTTGACTAGAAAGTAGGATTACTTGTGGGTTTGTTAGATTCTTTATTATCCTTTTCACTGACTTTGGGCATTTGTCTATATATATAGTTGCCGTGTCTAAAACTTTTCAAACCATTCACTTTAATTTATATTCGAATGTCTTTAAATATAAAACATGAATGTACGTAGAAAAAAAAATAAATAGTCTAGCAAATAAATTATAGTATTTATTGCATGTAAACGCATCTAGTCAAAACAGAATTTGAACGATTTATTATTATTTTAAAAAGAATAAGAAAGTCGCCATCTTATATACAGTAACTATCAAATTTAAAAAATATAGAAACATTACTTGGTTGGGAAGGATACACATAATGGTAAGACTCTATGAATAGAAAATATTAAACAATAATTAGCTATTCAACGATAAAAAATGTTAAATCAATACAAAAAGAAATTTCTTAGAATATCTATTACCAGTCAACCCCGAAACTTACAAGAGGTTCATTGAGTTAGATTCGCCTAAATTATAAATGTAATCGGTATTCAAGGGGTGAAATGGTACAATCACATCCACACTCCCCGCGTCTTCCAACTGCAATACAAAACCACCACACACACATATATATAGAAATCTCTGCAAAAATTGAGCAAAAATGGTGATGGAGCTGCAGCGAGGATTTCCTCTGTTAATCCAACAGTACAGATCGCTACTCTTCAAGAACCTGCTTCTCTCATGGCGGAACAAGCGCGCCACATTCCTCCAGCTCTTCTCTTCACTCTTCTTCATTTCCCTCATCTTTTTCATACAGAAAGCCGTGGAATCGCGGTATGCTTCCTCGTCTTCGTTCAAAGATGTTAAGGATCCGAAGCCTTTGGTCGCGCTCCCGATTCCTCCTTGTGAGGATAAGTTCTACACCAGATTGTCGTGCTATGACTTTGTCTGGAGTGGGAATGACAGTGCGAGGATTGGGCAAATTGTGGAGAGGATTCGACAGAATAATCCCGGGAGGCCTATTCCTGAGAACAAGGTTTTCATTTCTTTCGTTTCCTTTTATTTTGCGTAATTTGATTGCTTTATCGTTGAGATGATTGTTGACTTTAGTTTTTTCAAAATGCATCCCCCGGCTTGCTGATCTATGGTCCTTGATCTTATCATTCCTCTTTTTTTTTTTTAACTTTATTGCTCCACGATATTTATTTCCAACTGTTTTGCTATATCACGATTATTGATTGCATCATGTGACCCTTGCTAGGTAACTGATTGGGTTGTTGGTGATCCAAATTTTTTCCCTTGACAATGAACTTAATAAGAATCCAGTTTTTTCTCTTCATTCTTGATTATAAATGATTTTCATAATCTGAAATCTCAATATTAGTTTTTTTGTTTATAGCCGAGTATTCAAAATCATAGATGTCCTTCATTAGCTATAAATTGTATATCTGTCTGTGTCCATGTACGAGCAGGTTATAGATTTTAGAACACCAAATGATGTGGACAATTGGCTTGCCAGCAACCCCATGCTTTGCCCTGGTGCTCTACATTTTGTGGACAGAAGCGCTACGGTAATTAGCTATGGGATACAGACCAATTCTACTCCACTTGCGAGGAGAGGAATTTTTGAAGATCCGACTCTCAAATTTCAAATCCCCCTTCAACTTGCTGCAGAGCGTGAAATTGCAAGATTACTAATCGGAGGTATAGCAGTTGAAATATTTGATTTTTCCCATCATTTTAAGAATGATCTCAACTTCCTCATTTTCCTTCTTGATATGAACCTGTATTTATGTTTCATATTCAGATCCAAGCTTCGGTTGGGTCGTCAATCTAAAGGAATTCGCGCATCCTGCACTTGAAATTTTTTCTGCAGTGAGAATATCAGGACCCACCTTTTTCCTTGCAATTGCCATGTTTGCTTTTGTCTTCCAAGTTAGTGCTTTAATAACAGAGAAAGAACTCAAACTTCGCCAGGTATCAACTGATTTTCCTTTTTAATTATCTCACGAAGATGCTAGAACTTACAAATATTGCTTTATTTACAGAAACTTATGAGTCTGTGTCTTACTCTTTTGTTTTATTGACAGGCAATGACCATGATGGGCCTGTATGATTCTGCATATTGGTTATCATGGCTCACATGGGAGGGAATCATTTCAGTAATTTCATCGCTTCTCACTGTTCTCTTTGGGATGATGTTTCAATTCGATTTTTTCCTGCACAACAATTTCGCAGTTGTGTTCCTCTTGTTTTTCCTTTTTCAGTTGAATATGGTAGATCTCTGAGCTCATCTAAATACAACAAGATACATATATCTATGTATCTAACAGCGAGAAACTGATAAAAATGAGATGGTTGGAT
This sequence comes from Dorcoceras hygrometricum, assembly GCA_001598015.1. Taxonomy (NCBI): domain Eukaryota; kingdom Viridiplantae; phylum Streptophyta; class Magnoliopsida; order Lamiales; family Gesneriaceae; genus Dorcoceras; species Dorcoceras hygrometricum. The sequence continues at coordinate 3,041 of KV014877.1, forward strand.
TTTTTGCAGACTGCATTTGCCTTTATGTTGTCTGCATTTATTAGCAAGTCGTCATCAGCCACTACTGTGGGTTACTTCATCTTTATTATTGGCTTCATCACTCAGGTTTCTGATTTTGCTCAAAATTTATCTAGCAAATATCCAACTGTATGACACGGCATGACATATCCTTATCGATTCTTTTCAGATAGTCACAACCTTTGGATTTCCGTACAGTGATACATTTTCTAAGACATACAGAACTGTGTGGTCGTTATTTCCTCCTAATCTTCTTGCTGAGGGTCTGAACTTACTTTCTGGTGCAACTGAAACTCCTCAAGATCCAGGTGTCAGTTGGAAGGGGAGGACGAGTTGTGCACCCAATGATACAGATTGTGTCATAACAATGGTACACATCCACTTGTCACATCTTTAATTTATCATCTCTGCATGGCATGTCAACTAGTTTTAGTCCATGCCATGTTCACTTTATTTGTTTTACAAATCTTTAGCCGTGACTATGAGACCTCTCAGTCAACTTTTTTCCTTACCTTTTTGTTCACTGCCAGAATGAAATTTACTTGTGGCTTGTCTCTACATCCATTGTTTGGTTCATTGCGGCCATCTACTTTGACAACATTTTCCCAAATGCATCTGGAGTAAGAAAATCGGTGCTCTACTTTTTGAATCCTTGGTACTGGACTGGAAAAGGTGGAAACACGGTGGAAGGTATTCACGATCATGATTTTTCTTATTTTTAAAATTTTTTCTTCTCTGGTACAATGTGATCACCAATAATTAGGCCATGCCTCTTCTATTTAAGAGGGAGGCATTTGCAGTTGTTCAAATTCTATTCCACCCTTGGAGAATATAGCTCCAGATGATGATGATGTGTTAGAAGAGGAAAGCAAAGTAAAACAGCAAACATCAGAAGGAGTTGTCGATTCAGATGTTGCTGTTCAAATGCGCGGTCTTGTGAAAATTTATGCAGGATCTACGAAAATCGGTTGCTGCAAATGCAAGAGAACCTCACCTTACCATGCTCTCAAGGTAAACGTCAGCTTTCATGTGTTTGTAAGCCAGTTTTTGCTGCTCTGTGAAAAGGATCTCCCAGTTAATGTTCAATAACTTACAAGGAGTTGAGTTCAAGTAATAAATAACTATTCTTGGTTTAGTTGCACACATCTAAGAGATTGTGTTGAACATTCAAGAGTATGGTTCATGTGATAGCATGAAATGACTCATCCACATGCAGAGATACTGTAAGCAGATCATATATAGTAAAATTGATGGTACATGGCCTTAGATTAGCATGGGGCCAAAGCACGAGGTAAATCACACTCCTTGCTGAAGCAAGATGCGAGAAGGTGTAATACTCAAGAATTTAGTATATGAAAATTGTATATCACCCCTACATATACTTTACAAACCATTGAACAGTTGTAAACCGAAATTCAGTAGTGCACTAGCAAAAATTCAATGACTACTACGGTGCACGTTTATCTTGGATTCAAACAGTCTCTACCGTAAGCATGTCTTTAGCTTGCCACAACGCGTATGCTTCATGACCAAGGGTGGGATTTAGTTAGCTGAGTGTCCTAGATCCTCGTGGGCTTTTTTATGTGAACTAACTATTTTAGTCAGCCTTCTGTGTGTGTACACTTACATATTTATATGCATGTAGACATGTATGTTGTATATTAGTAACAAAACAAATAAACTAAGATACCAATAATTTGAAAGCTATAATTAACATGAAAATATAGGCAAGAGAAATAGGCTTGATGTCACATGCACTTGGCAGTGTACTAGTAACTCTGTGATCTGAAATGTGACAAGGTGTTTAAGTTGAGAGATATAGTTCTTGCATTATTTATATCTTGATTGTGTATTTATGTCATTCATCTTCCTTGATATACAAAGTAGATCTTGATTGTGTATCTGCAGGGTGTGTGGTTGAATTTTCCTAAGGATCAGTTATTTTGCCTTTTGGGACCCAATGGAGCTGGGAAAACTACTGCGATAAATTGTTTGACCGGGATTACACCAGTGACTGGTGGAGATGGTGAGGGGCTCAGATCTGTTGCGATCAAATTTCTTTGCAACTGTTTTAGTTATAGGCTCAGATGAGTCCTCTAATTGTTACATGATATTAACAGCGTTAATTTATGGAAATTCTATTCGAAGCTCAACTGGGATGTTGAATATTCGCAGGATGATTGGAGTTTGTCCACAGGTGAATATTTTTTATTTTACAAATCATTCCATTTATTTTGACCAATGTAGTATACCTGGGAGAAAAACAATAGTCCTCGTGGAGTAAATATTAAAACTTTAGACCATGCCATTTGAGCTTTTCTTTTTTTATCCATTGAATTCGGTTTACAATATTATTGCTATAATGAACTTTTCTTTGCACAATTTAGATTCTTTTATATGCTTAACTCTATGTGGTTAAACTAGTTGGTAACTTGTAAATGTTCTATAAGCTTAAACAGACAAGAATGATAATTCAACTAGCTGGCTCACAGATGTTTCTATTGCTGGCCAATGAATTTTTAACTGGTGGTAATGCAACAGTTTGATGTGCTTTGGGATGCATTGTCTGGCCAAGAGCACCTCTATTTGTTTGCTAGCATCAAAGGTCTACCCCCTGCTTCAATCGAGTCGGTATGTGCTTTCATACCTAATCATGTCCTCAACTATGTAACAATTTAATTGTACTTAATTGTTCTTCAATTGATGGACATTTTTTTACTGCATTAGTCAGTCAGGCAACCAATTGCTATTGCATGAAATTACGACCTCTTAACCCCTGAAAGTGGAAGGAAGACATATTTTTTTTTGGCTTAATATCAGGAAGTGCAGAAATTATTGGCACAAGTTAAACTCACTGAGGCTGCCAAAATGAGAGCAAGTAGCTATAGTGGGGGAATGCGACGTCGGCTCAGTGTTGCGATTGCTTTAATTGGCAACCCAAAATTAGTTATTTTGGATGAACCGGTGAGCCAGTAAAAGGTCCATTTTGTTGTGTTTGTATTAGTTTTATGTCAAAATTTTTTTACTATGGTAATTTTTGAATACATAGACCACTGGTATGGATCCTGTAACTCGAAGACATGTCTGGGATGTCATTGAAGAGGCTAAAAAGGGACGAGCAATTGTACTGACTACCCATTCTATGGAAGAGGCTGACATATTAAGTGATAGAATAGGCATTATGGCAAAGGGCAGACTTCGGTGCATTGGAACCTCAATAAGGTTGAAGTCACGATTTGGGACTGGTTTTATAGCTAACATAAGCTTTTCTGGTGATGTTTATGGAACTCCTAACAGAGATACTGTAAGCATAACACCTCAGCACACAGCTGTAAAACAGTTCTTTGAATCCGTAAGTCACATTTACCTTGCTTAACTAGTTTATTTTGCAGCCTATTATAAAAATCTTGAATGCAATTTTTCGCTCTTTCTGCAGCGATTAGATGTCTTACCCAAAGAGGAGAATAAGTCCTTTATGACATTTGTCATCCCTCATGAAAAAGAGAAGCTACTGAAGGTAAACGACTCACTTTATCACTTACATGACTATCCTGAAATATGTGTAGTGCAATTGACTGCATGGAGAAGGATGAAATTTGTTTTGTGTATTGGAGGAACAATGGGGGCGTGCAGGTTGATCTTACCCTGCAACTGAGTATCTCGAAATCTTATTTCTTTCTCCAATGAAGCTATTGAATTTTTGCCATCTATCCGTTCCAGTGACGATAAGGATGAACATTCTAACTGTAAAAGAAGAAAAAGAAAATAGAAATCTTTAGCTCAAGAACTTAGATGCCCGAAAAAGAATACACACCCCAGCTCATTTTCTATTCCTATACAGAACTTCTTTGCCGAACTCCAAGACAGAGAGAAGGAATTTGGCATATCTGACATCCAACTTGGCCTCACGACCCTCGAAGAAGTATTCCTTAACATAGCAAAACAGGCGGAGTTGGAAAATGCTTCCGCCGAAGAAAGCTTTGCCACCCTTTCACTATTATCCGGAGCATCTATTCTGGTACGTAAAATTTTTCATAGTCACCGATTCACCAACCTGATTTTCACGATATATGAATTTTAAATCAAAATGCACTCATGCAGGTACCCATAGGGGCGCGGTATACTGGTATTCCGGGGACTGAAACGACACAAAATCCCAGGGGTGTCATGGTGGAAATATATTGGCAACAAGATGATTCGGGAGCTCTGTGTATATCTGGTCAGTCGGAAGAATTTCCAATACCGCCGCATATACAGCTCGGCAGCAATTCTACTCCCACTTCACGTAGAGATATTCTACGTAGAAAAAAGAAAGTACATGGAATAGTTATCGATCCGGCTCAAATTAGGGATTCGGATTTACAAAGATGACACAACAGCAAGAGATTTATAAATTCTCTGGGTTATCTCATGTATATGCTAGCTAGCTCCTGCATTGCTTCCTAAAATAATTTTGACTCGTATTCGTTGTAATTTATGGTTTATGATCACAATATCATGTACGATAAATTATGGTTTCTGGCTTAGAATCTTGACCGTTTCCCTGAGCATATGAAGATTCAATCGATTGAGTACAAATTTTAATTTTGTTTGCTTGAATTATTCATACTTATAGTCGTCTTTATGCAATTGTTTTCACATTCCAATGGATTCAACGTTACTTACCGTTTATCCGTACGATATTTTCAAGTGGAAATAACTTTGAAAAAGTGCAAAAATCACACGAATAAATTAAAAAGGTTTTCGCACTCTGTTTTCTGTACGATTTTTAACATACAGGGTTTTTAATGCAATCAATTTACGCAAAAACTTCTGTTTTTTTTGTAAAAATAATCCAAAAGATTGTGATTCATTTGTGCCGTATTTTGTTATAAAACCTGGTGTTCACAAAAAGCCTTAATTCTGTCATGTTCTAAACTTTACATTGAGATAATGGTGAGATTATATCATTACTTTTCATAAATTTTGTGATGTCAAGAAGAATTTTGTTTGTTTTTACGAGGAATCAATAATTGAGATTATTGTGAGAGATGAGATTAATTTTATAAGCCTCAAAGAAATACCAATAGAAAAACTAGAAAATTAGAAGTATTATAATTAAAATCAGTACAAGTTTCCTGTCAAATTCATTTAGAAACCAACAAAAACTAATATAAAAAAATATATTAAATACTTTCGCCATGATTACTTTAACTCTTCACCAATAAATATCATATTTTTTGTGAGCCCAATAAATATTTTTTTTTTAGAAAATAATAAGAATGTACCAAACGGGTGACATTTTAAATTTGAAAATTCAAAATAAGAGCGTCAAATGAATAACAGTGGACTCCACAAAAACAAAAAAGGAAGGAATCCGTTGCCCAGAATTTCGCATAGTCTGCTTTCCTTATCCTTAAAACTTATCCAATTTTTTAATTAAAAATTAGTAACCCTAATTTTTCCCGCTCAACTCACAATTCCTCTTACTTATAAAATTTCCAAACTCGACTTGCTTCCGTTAATCACACTCCATCCAATTCTCATTTTCTTCGTAATTTGGAGATACGCTCCCAATGGAAGATCCAGTCCCCAAAGAGCAATCCTCTGTCTCTCGTATAACTTCTGAGATTCTGATTTTGTCTATATTGGACATTGCGTAAGTCGATTGATTTTGTTGTATTTTGATTTGGATGCAGACCGATCTGCTTCTAGGCTTTTACGATATCCTCTCCGTTCTGCCACGAAATCGAAGGAAGAAAAGCCGCCGCTCACCGATTCATCTAACACATCTGCCATTAAAAGGTCTGCTCTTGTGTGAGTAGAAGTGTGAGTGTGAGGTTATGTTACCTTGGTTTTGAGGTTATCTATTCCTAATTTTCCGTTTTATCTGTGAACTCTCTGAATTTGAACTTCGTTTTCGTGTTTGCCAAATGGATACTGTTGTTCATGACAGAGACTATGTTTCCTCTTTCTGGAGTACTTTCTTAGATTTTGTTTAATGGTCGTAAATAAAGAGAGAAACGTAACTTATGCTAGTATTTTTATATGAGTTTCAAATGTTGTGATATTATTGATGTTCAACCGAACAATCAAGTTAACAGATTTAGCAAGATTCTGTGTTAATATGCGGTTGCAGGTGACTGTTACCTCAAAGTGACGAGTTGTAGGAAGATTACGGGATATATATTTTGATTTATTTCCGATCAATTATGTGAAGTTAAATTGAAAAATTCGTGTCAGATTTCAGTATTAGAAATTTGTGAAGATTGCAAGTGCTATCCTTTCCTCATGCCTACCATAAGATTGAATGTTGTGCACAAATTTCTTGGTTGTTGTTTGCCTTCAGCGCACGGCCAGCATCTAGTGTGAGTAAGAGTGTTAATGTTCTTGACATATCTGGGAAAGAAAAATCTGCCAGACCACCCCGGCGATTCTCTATTCCTTCCAAGTCAAGTGCTTCCTCTGCTACAAAATCCTTTGGAAATATCACCCCAATATCCGAGGCAAGAGGAAGGAGGTTTGACAGCAGTAATGGGAAAATTGATACTCCAGTTTCGGATGTCTCTAGGTCATCTAGCCGGAAGAAATTCAGTACTCTGTCATCAGCATCTTATTGGTTGTCTCAGATTAAGCTCGCAGAGTCTGCTAATAAGCATTCGGTCTCACTTGGTTTCTTCAAACTTGCTTTGGAGGCTGGATGTGAGGTATGATGATATTTGTAGCTTGATCACTTTGTATTTGGAAATGACTTTTGCATTGAGGCGTTTATATTCTTTAAATTTTCTTTTTTGGAAATTTGAATCAAATGCTGGTGACGATTTTGTTTTGTTCAAATTTGTCCTCAAGTGTAAATATGAACTCTATTATTTTTGTTTTTAGTTTTTGTGTTCTGTTTATTCTGTATGAATGATGCATGTTAGTAGGAAGCATAAATTTGACCTTATACCCATCTATATGTATTTGCAGCCTATGCAGCGGATGAAGGACGAGTTCAAAGCATATGTGCAACGCCACGACATGTCTGAACTTGGTGAATCTACGAAAGAATTAATTGAGAGCTATAAGATTTTGGAAGGCTTTGAACTGTTGCAAATTTCTGGAACTTCTTCTCAATTGCTTTTGGAAGTAGTTCATGCAACTGATGATGATGTTCACGGCACCTCTTCTACCCCAGTGGATGCTGGGAAGCTGCAGCCTAAGGCAGTGGGTGAAAATACTGAAGAAATTTGCCAAGTTCAAAAGGAGTCCAAGGAAGTGACACAGAAGAACGAACCTATGAAGAATAGAAAATCAAAATACGAGAATATGGCTAACTCTCAGTTTGGTTCCGGAACTAGGGGGCGCGGTGTACAAAAGAAAACCCAGAAATCAATCAAGCAAGACTTGGTTAAAGAAAAGGACACGGTGAAAAAGCAGGGGAAGAAAGCTACGGAAGAAGGTGACTTTGATTCCCACAATATTAAACCAAAGTTTTCATGGACTGTTCTATAAACTACTTTCTTCTTATGTCAGGTCATGTCAACTCTCCTCTAGAAGAAGGTTCCCGAGAAAACAAGGAAAACGTGGTATTTAATCCGTTTGTTATCATATAATAGTCCTTTAATATTTTTATATACATACTAACTTGCGTTATACTTGTATTCATGCAAGGCTTTCAACTTTCTATTAACAAGAAGTAAAAGTTTTAAACGTCGTCTTTTAATTCCTTTCAAGACCTGATGAAAGTAACCTTGGACCTATGTTTCAACTCTCATTCAACCAGTCTGATCTTACACTATTTTTGTCCTCGACAATACTAATGTTCCCATTTTATGTATTTTTCATTGTCTCAGGAGGTGCCGCGCCAGATTGAAGTTGTGGCTGTGACAGATTAAGAAAATTTAGACAAGATTCCTACATCGATCAATGGCAAGCTCATAATGTTGCGTGGTTTGTTAGATTTTTTAAATGTATAGGTTTGGAAATTTATTTAGGTGGGACATGTTGAAGTCTTGTGGTGTGTGAATCTGTATGCTTCCAGTCTATTTTCTGGATTCCTTTCTTACTTTGTTCAGCCGTTTTGGTTGTTTGGACAATCATATACATTAATACTCGTTCAATTTGTAATTGTAAAAGAAGCAAGTGGGAGTCTATTCTTTTGTTTTTTCTTTGCTCAGTCGGGGGTTCCCCGTATTTGCTCTGGTTGTAATTGTTGACGAGCAAAGACGATTTCTTACCTAAAATTTTTGGCCGAAGTTTCTTTGGTTCTGTTTGGATATTTATTTTGAAAGTGTTTTAAAGTATTTGGACAAACATTTTAGTAAATTGTTTCTGAAGTTTTTTTTTTTGAATTTTCCTAAAATATACTTTTTAAATAAAATTGAGATGTGGTTTTTATATTTTTACAATAGAAAAAAAAACTGTTCTCCGAATAATAAATTCATTTGTATATAATAGTTCTCCAAATCATTTACTCTTAAAAACAACTCATAAAATATTTACTAGAAGAACACTTACAAAAACCTTTTATAAAAATTTTGTGAAGAGCAGTTCAATATAAACGTTTTACAGAATTCCTAGATTTTTAAGGAATTAGTTGTCTTTTTTATATATAAAAAATAATAAATCAGATAGTAAATGAATTTTATTGAGACGCTAAATTTGACCCTGCAGCTGCTCATACTACAGAGTACAGATTCATGGGCCAGAATCAGGCGCTTGGATTTGAGTAGGCAGAGCATTACTTGTACGAAATTTACGCTAAATCAGCTGTTTCAACATTTTGGGAACATTCTTTCTAAATAATATTGATTCCTAATATTTAATAAAAACTTATTTATTTATTCAATTCTTTTTACAACATCTATTTAAATGACAAGTTTCATGATATAGCCGAGACAAGAGACTCGATAAATCTTCTTGATTTTTATACTTTTAACTTGAAAAACCAAACTCTTTATGTTCCTTAATGGATATTGGATACTTTCGTCATCAATTAATCCTAGAAGCAGCGTTAACATTTTAATAAATGGGACTGATTTGGCCACGTAGCAGGATTATTTGGACTTGGCTTTAAGTTCAACGAGCAGTAGAATATTTAAAGTTGATAAATGACGTCTCTCTTCGTCATTTATTTTTGAAGGTAAACCTTGCATTTAAGTTCAACGAGCAGTAGAATATTTAAAAGTATTTCATCCGATCGAAGGATGAAAATTTTTTTACTCCCTTCACCATTGACGGACCGCCCAAGTCCCAAGCAAATACAGGTGGAGGATTTAAGTTTAAACATCAAATTGGTTAAAGATTTTTATATCACGCTTCAGTACAATATGACTTTTTTTTATTATTCAACAAATCATACTTTGTTTTTTCCCAACTTTATTAACCTTTTACGGGGCTTTCCGTGTGTGTGTTGTGTGTGTGTATGATATGTATGTATAAATGTATGTATGTATGTATGCATACATAATACTATGTATCATATAATTGGTTTAATATCCAGAATATCACACTATATATAATATTTTTTAGGTTTTCTTCTTCATATCTCATTCCCTAGTATAGAGATAGATATGGAGACATCTCTTTGACAAAGGAAATTTGGAATTCTAATTAAGAGCCCTGACAAATAATTATCTATAAATTTATTGATATCCCTACATAAACAACCTTGGGACCCGACCAGAGCTCCAGAGCTCGAGCAGGTCATACCCTGTCCAAACAGATCTAGAGACTCCGGAGCTCGAGCAGGTTATACCCGATGACCAGACCTAGTGGTATTCCAAGGTGTTTTCTCTCGAGTATCAGATCTGTGGTACCCGAGGTCTTTTCTCGCGATGACAAAATCTGGTGGTACCCCGAGATGTTTTCTTCTTAGGACCAGATCTAATGTCATATGAAAATTTTGGTTAAAAAAACATTATATATTATATTATATTATAGTATGCTTCTGTTGAACGTCGTTAACATTTCATAGCATAGTACGTTCTAGGGTTTCAAATATGATTTAACTATATCTTATTCAACAATTCAAGCTAAAATATCATTTTACCGAAAGATAAGTCAATCAATTGGTCCAGCCTCAAGATAACTGGTTATTGATATGATAATTGATTTTTCATTCGAGTTACTCAATGCGCACGCGTGTACGTAATGTAAGTAAACAAAACTATTGATATTGGATATATATCATATTTAAGCGAAAAGGACAATAAAAAATATATATAGCTGGATTTTTATTGCATGAAACCAAGAGAATAGACTCTATTATTATAGTCTATGTCTGATGTTAATATTCTGTATACGTGTTTTTACTTAATTAGATCTAAACAGACTGAGCAAAACAAAATGGTAATTGGTATCAAGTTGGAACTTTGCAAAACAAGATAAGACAATTTTGAGTATTGTTACAAATATCTTGATTGTCTTTTCTTTCTTTTTTCTTGAAAGTGAAATCCTCGTTACTTTAATTTTGTTTCAAAGCGACACTATAGATCCAAATAGATTGAGCAAAATGGTGTCCATGGTATATTAAGCCTCTTGATATTTACACATTAACAAAAAAAAAAAAAGTTATAAGAAATAACTTTAAATTTGTTGAGAAGAATATGTAGTCATTCGATCTCGTCCGAAAGCGAAAATCCTTAATCAGCAAATGGCATGTATATCTTTTATTTTGCATTAATTGCTTGGAATAATATATAATAGATCATATGAAAATTGAGGAGCGCCTTAATTTGACAAAGATTATTTATTCAAACATATGAATATTGTAAAATTTAAGACGAAATATAGTACTCTTATTTGCCGCTGCCGAAATGGACTAGTTGATTATAAATTAAAGTTAGACTCCACATATATCTATTTGTGTGTGTATATTTTATGCATATTAATGTGTCTTATTATTTCCACAATATCCTAATTATAAAATATCATATTTTTGGCCCTTATGTTCTATATGTGTTTGAGAGTTTGGTCATTAATAGTGTCTAATTTCAGTCTTACACTAGTATCTTGTTTGTTTGGCAATTTTATTCAACTTCCCAACGTAGTGCTGAAATGATATGATGACGCTAATATGTTCAGTACCGCATCTCACTCCGGAGAAAAAGTAACTAATTAAAATTGTCAAAAATCATTAAATACATTACTAATACTGAAATTTTACAATAAAAAATTATCCAAATCACAAAGAAGCAACTTTTA
>KV014877.1:20982-63274 GCA_001598015.1 Dorcoceras hygrometricum
AATATGTTTCAATTTATATTATGTTGACCAGTGTACATTGCATAACATATTTTACTTTAACTTTGTACATTAATAGTTACGTAACTCATCAACTCATGTATCATTTCACGGAAGGATTTGGAAGAGGGATTTCAGTTTTACTTTTTCGACTTTTATATTTGTTACTAAAAACTTGAAAATACAAAGGGGTTCATCGATTTCAAGAGTGTTTAAATAAGTGTGGTTCATCATTTGAATTACATTTAAAATAAAAATCCATTTTGGGTTGCGCATGAAATGAAAGATTCGATAAATGAATCAAAGCACAATTACTAGTGAAACTATATAATGTGATTTTTTTGAAAAAAATGCTACAATAAAAAATTTTGTATTGATCCTCTCTGCTCTGTGGGGTATATTAAGTTACTTTATTCAATATTAGTGGGAGCATGGCTTGCCAGTCAATGATATTATTAATAAACTAGCCAAGTAGTCAGAGAAGCATTAGAATTAAATGACTTCAAGTCAGGTGTGGCGTGATTGAGTTTAAAGCGCAGGAGCTTTACTTGTATAAATACCAATCCAAGTTCCTTCTGTATTGCTCACAACTTTGGCACTATATCTAAACACCAGAGCACAAAGAAACACAAATATAAAGAGTGTCAAAAGTTGTCGTATAAATCCATGGCATCAGTTTCTAACCATTGTGTTGCACGTTTCTCGGACGTCGATCCAAAGAAACTATCCTTATCTTCGTCCCCGACTACGTTCGCAAGACAATCGGTTCATTTCTCCAGTCATGTAAGAACTAAAGATTGTATCTTTTTGCAAAACAAGAAAAGCTGTGTTTTCCATTCATAGAGTTGAGATTTCATGCATGCAGACATATCTGATTTTCTATTTAATTCTTTCTTTGAATGAATGCATGCAGAAATATAAGGAGCTATCTTCACTATCCATGAATGGTTGTCAAATTGACGATCCTAGAGCCCCGATCGGCACCATTGAAACCAAAACGTTTCCAATGGCTCCGACCCCCGGTTTGGCTGCTGATCGCCTCAACTCTGCGATCTTCGACTTAAGATCAAACCCTTCGCAACTTGAATCAGGAATAATCAGACTTGAGGTACGTACATACAACAGACATGCATGTTTATTATTAACTCCTTTTTTGATCTGGTCTAAAAATTGTTACTGTATTTTGTGAAGGTGCCCATTCAACAACACATAGAAGCACTGGACTGGCTTCGTTCGCAGAACAACCCTCTTCTCCCTCATACCTACTTCTCCGGCCGAGAATCTTACGTCGTCCCAGGCTTTGAAAATGGAAACAACTCATCCGTAGCTCATCAAGAGAAGCTAGTCAGCGTTGCTGGTTTCGGTTCTGCGGTTTCATTTCGCCATCTCAATTCATTCTCTATGAATGATTGGCATTCCATAAAAAGGTATACCACAATCATAATTTTTCTTCTTTCTTCCTTATATCTTCCCCAGAATATATCTAACCAGTACTTGCCAAACTTAAACTCAGGTTCTTATCGAAAACCTCTCCTTTGATCCGTGCTTATGGAGGGATGCGTTTTGACGCGAGGGCTAATATTTCCCCCGAATGGAAAGACTTTGGTTCCTTCTATTTCATGGTTCCCCAGGTTGAACTCGATGAGTTTGAAGGATGCTCAATGATTGCAGCAACCGTTGCTTGGGACAATCGCCTCTCAACGACATACGAACAAGCCGTTGCTGCACTTGAGGCCACAATGTGGCAGGTAGCTAGATCTACGAACATTAAAATTCCAGTTTTATACTTTTAGTTAACTTGTCCCTTAAAACATGTCATGTCCGAAAGCAAGAGCACGCGACCAGGTTGTGCACATGCAAACTAAAGAAGCATATCAAGATGAAATATAAAGACTAGGGTTTCAAAATTATATTACATCTGTACAGGCTTCATGTTGAATATATACCACTTCTATCAAAAGTTTGATATGACATTAATTACTTCATTTAGACAGTACTAATTAAATTATTAATTTTTATCTGAATATATATATCTGTGTGTGATATTATTAACTCAATATATATATCAACGTTTTGGCGATGCAGCTTTCCCCAGTTCTGAAGCTAAATAATGACGCAACTCCAGCCGTTTTGCTTGATCAAACACACGTTCCCAACCAAATATCTTGGGATTTAGCTGTGAATGAAGCTCTAAATTTGATCAGAAGCAACGATTCAGCATTGCATAAGGTCGTACTCGCACGAAGCAGCCGAGTGCTGGCAAACACTGAGATTGACCCCTTGCTGTGGTTGGAGTACTTGCAGGCTGAAGCCAAAAACTCGTATCAATTTTGTCTTCAACCTCCTGAAGCACCTGCGTTCATTGGGAACACTGTGAGTACATTTTAATTTCTTTTTTTCCCATCATTATGAAAATATGGAAAACCTTTTACCAATAAATATATATCTATTTAGTTCATTGAATTGCTTAAGAAGTTGGAGTGTAACTAATATATATTTCTTTTATATTTTTTAATAGCCTGAACGACTGTTTTCTCGAGATGGGCTTCTCGTCAGCAGCGACGCGCTGGCTGCCACACGAGCCAGAGGTGCAACCGAGGCTCTAGACTTAGAAATAGGACAGGATTTGCTTTCCAGGTAATTTTACTATAGTACTTAATCTAACTATATATATATATATATATATATATATATATAGGTGTAATTTATTTACTTCTTAATTAAAACAATGAAAATAATTTTGCTCCATGTGTATCCTCTGCAGCCCTAAAGATCACCATGAATTCGCGGTAGTACGAGAAAGTATAAGAAGAAAACTCGAAGTAAGTGAAGTTTTCATGAATTAGTAGAGAAACATTTGTTCGATCATTTCCATATATTTTAATTAGGTTTTAAATTAAATAAAGCATACGAGTTTTTATTACCCAACAGGTTAGGATTGGTACACTTCTATAGTTTCAGTTCAAACCGCTGGTTTGTGTATGATTTACAAATCTTATAATTCGCGCAGAATCCTTCGACCGAGGCATGTATGCTGGTCCTGTCGGATGGTTTGGTGGTGCAGGGAGTGAATTTGCTGTCGGAATAAGATCAGCCTTGGTCGGCAAGGTGAGCATCTTAAACATAAGTTGCATAAAGATTATAATTTAATTATGAAAAAGCGATGCTTAATATGATCTTGATTCGAATATTTAGGATACCGGTGCTATACTCTATGCCGGAACTGGGATAGTAGAAGGAAGTAAGTCGGCCATGGAATGGAAAGAACTGGAGCTCAAAACTTCACAGGTAATTAATTAATTTGTAATAATATTTTATCATCATCTCAGCTGAACAAAACAATTTTCCAACTCCGAGACTAACCAAATGTTCAATCTTATACAGTTCACAAAATTGATGAAACGTGAGGATCCTGTGATGGCAACAAGTGGAGACCATTAAACTTGTGAATGAAAAAGTTGAATTACTGAAGATGCATGCTTGATTGCTCTCTGGTGGTTAATTCAACCACACAAATAATTGTGATCACACAATTTTTTAATTAAGTTCTTGTGTAATTAAAGTCCGTATGTATCAAACAAACAGTCCTGAGATAATATATATTGCATGTACAAACAACTGATATGTGTTCTATATATATTATTTCTTCGATCAGTTACTTTTAATTATATATTGAGCAATTATTATTCTTTATTTGTTAATTTATTCTTGGATATTTCATCGAGATACAATTTCATCCTGTATGCAAATTTGTTTTAAGTTTAATTAATTATCTGGTTTCGTCGCCACCCTCACATCAGATAGTTATGACGTCGTGGATTTATTGGGTTATATAAAAAGTCGCACACATCAATCTATCAATTCGTCTAATTTCTTGGAATCGAACGAGTCATGTATAAATTGTATTAGTTCGTCTAATTACTTGTTATAACAGCTGCTATTCATAAATATAAATTTTACATTCTTGTACAGTAAATGATTAATAATTTTAAATTGAATATCTAATTCTTAAAGAAATAATAAGTTTGGAACTCTCAATATAGCATTCAGTTTCCCAAACAAGAAAACATACAGAAGTTTAATATTAAAAAAATGAAAGAACATTTTGTTATCTACTCTGTTATGTTTCATCTTGTTAATGAATAACAAAAATTAAATAAACGTGCCGTGATATATCCAGTCAATTCTGGTGTGAAGTTGAAGTCAAGCATGTGCATGAATAGCGAATCGAATCGACTCGAATCTGTCCTCTGAATGTCAAATAAAAACAAAATATAAAATAATTCCTTTCTCTGATTGAATTGTGCCAGGTGCTAACTTCGAGAAACTGACCATGGGATACTTAAAATTCAATAATACCATTTAGAAAGGGAAAAAAAAATTGAGCCACCGTCCTCAGAGCGAATAAGAAATTAAAACACTTGATTACACAAATAAAACTGATATTTATTTTAAAATGAATAGTAATACTAGTGAATATCGATCGTTTTTATGTTTTTAAGAAAATTGTAGTCACACTTAGTTTGAGAAATAAATACACGATAGACTTCTATGAACTATTTTGTGCATTTTGAGGGATGGATTTAAAATACAAGGATTCTGATTAGCTTTTCCTTTTACGGTGAAATAATAGACCAAATCTTAAATTCATGTCTTATTAGTTACATGTTAATTGAGTGCATTTTAGATGACAAAAATAATTATTTGATAACTTTAAAGGTTAGGATCGACTTATATGTCAACAACAAAAATATATTTGAATCCATTCCATCAATCCAAGTGCAACCATAGTTACTTTTGAAAGTGAGTGGCTAAAATATTTTTGAAACGAAAGTAGGAATCTTTTTGTAATGTAGTTTATGAATTAAATGCAGAAAATCTACAAACACAAAATATATTCTTGCATCAAGTTCGTTTTGAATTGTTGATTAGGATCGATGGAAAAATGTTTCCAGAATTATCTTGATAACTAGTTTCTTTTCATTTACTACATTAATATCCCAATTAGCATCATATGAACATTAATGGGTCAATCGTTCTTGTTTCCAGCTGAAAAACTACGTACATATATCAATTTTTACATAGTATTGTTGTTAATAGTAAGAAATTCATGGTGATGTTATATACGCACGATTACTAGCTAGTGTAAACCCATGCGCTTCTAACAAGGTTTTCTACGAAAACACGCGAGAGGACCCGAAAATCTTGTGAGCTGGCTCGCGTATTCGCCAGGCTTGGGCCTGATGATGGTGTCAAGTCCACCCGTAAAGTATTTGTGGTTTGGAGGTCCGGATTGAGTGAAGAAGGCTCCATTCATCATCAGATCTCCTTCGGATTTCCATGCCCAGTTCTTCCAGGTGCTCTCTGGCGCATAGTCTCTCTTGGTCACCTTCAATTAACAAATAATATCAATATAGATACAATATATATCCCATGCAAACTTTAATAATTACCTCTTTGGCAAACGGATTCTGAGGAGCAATGAACCGATTTCCCTGGCTAAGTATAGTTGGGTGTTGGCTTCCACCGATGGCATACATTAGCCAATGAGTATAATCATTGTTAACTATGTGCACGAAACCGTAACGGACTCGTGGCATTCTTTGAACTAATCCCTGGCCGAAGTTGTTGAAAGCTAGGGTTATTTGCATTATGGCATCGTCCGAGTAACTATCACTTGCTCCGAAAAGCATCGCCTGCATGCATTACCATCATACATATAGTTTTTTATCATTAAGTTTCACGATTAGCAAAACAATTTACCTCATTATGCCTGGTGAAATGGCAATTCGAGATGGTGATGGCAGTGGAAGCCTCAATGGCATCTATGAGTCCATCGTCACAGTTAGACATGGAAACATGATCGATCCAAATATTCGTCGCTCCAAAGAGAGAAATTCCATCTCCATCGCTTCTAGTTCGATAGCCATAATGTGTTACAGAATCCCTAATGATGCCTCCATTGCCTTTTTTAATGTCATGCACTCGGATATTATGGATCACCACATTACTGATATATTGTAGGGTTATGCCAGCGCCATTGGTGATATGCACCTGCGCTCCACGCCCATCTATCGTCTTATTGCTCGTCATGATAAGCTCCTCCGACAGCCTGATAACCATATCACTTGCAAATGTGATCCATAGGGGCTGCTCTTGTATCACGGCGTGTCTCAGGGTTCCGGGTTTCGGGTTCACGAGGTCGTTGTCCGAGGGGTCGTTCACGACATAAAACGTTCCGGCTTTACCTCCTGTGGTGTGACGACCAAACCCGAGGACACAATCCACCAACTTTTTACGATTTCTAGCCCAATTCTTGTTACATCTCCAGCATTGGTCAATAGGGTTCGTGGCCATGCATGCGCCATCATATTTTCTTAATCCTCTCCTAGTGCTATTGTCAACTTCCCTATACCTTCATATATATATGAAACCAGATTACAAACGTTAACATCATCATGAACAACATATATTGGTTGCCTTTTTCCCTTCAATGTTTAAACATTAACCCATACGATTATAATTGATTCCATTTAGATATACATATTTATAGATAGATAGATTGAAGAACAACTTACATATGAACTTTCTTGTTGAGATTATCCGTAACTAGCTCTGGATTTGGTTGATAGGCTTGGCGAGCAGCCTTCTTGGCTGCTGCTGCGCGCTCCTGCCATACCTCGTCGTCTAAATCAGCATTATTTGCCATTGCGCTGAAAACTAGGAAAGATAAAATCAAGAAAACCGACCTAGACCTAAACCTAAACCTAAGGGCCTCCATTATTGCATCAGTGAAAACTTACTCTATATTTGGGGCATTATATCCATATATCTTATAAAATCCATTTTGAGAATAGAAGAAGGCTTATCTGGACAATATTATTATCGTAGGGTCGAACCAACCGCCACAAGCCTAACTTAGAAATTCCATTTATGAATCTCACGCCAATCGTTGAATGCATGGTGTTGTAGATATGTTGTTAGTGGAAGAAAAGAAACATGACAAATGAGAAGCTTGGAGGGAAATATGGGTGGGCAACCACTATTACAGAATTGAAATCTAAAATTTTCAATAGCAAAAGATTAATTTCTAAAAAGTTTATCCAACTAATAAGTTCATAAAAGAAACTGTAAGATGAAAATTTTATTCCTGCAACAGTTGTTTATTTGAAGTTAAGTTAGTCATTAATTATATATCTAATTAATGAGAAAGTTATGGCGTAAACGTGCATGTATGGACTTATGTATAACACAGGCATATAATTCTTTTTTTAAGAATATTGTAATAACAGAGTCCTACATTAGGGCTATAAACGAATCGAACATGTTCGCGCACTTTTCGATCACCAACCCCAAAACATCTCTTTCTTCTCATTATCTACTTGATTCTTGTTCTTATTAGGGGAATGTATGGGAGTGAGTGTTCAAGTAGGAGCCATCGGAATCCAATACTTAGCAACACAATTTCTGAAAATAGCATATCATGACATAACATATCAATTCGAACTATAATTCGTATTTACACTGAAATTTCATCTTATTTTTCATCGCTACGTTTTCTAATGTAAGGGGACTAGGTCATATTACGGTTTTATACCCACCATTTTAAAAGTCATACCATATCATAGATTTTGGAATTCCTATCCATGTCCAATTCGAACATAACAGCACATGAATTTAAACATATGTCTTTACAGAACGAAAAGAAGAAGGAAGTCGTGTTCAATCTGATCTTAAAAACATGGAACAAGAATATCTTATGTATATATAAATTTTAAAATGTAAGCTCACTCACTGTATTGATCTTGA
This sequence comes from Dorcoceras hygrometricum, assembly GCA_001598015.1. NCBI lineage: Eukaryota > Viridiplantae > Streptophyta > Magnoliopsida > Lamiales > Gesneriaceae > Dorcoceras > Dorcoceras hygrometricum. The sequence continues at coordinate 28,789 of KV014877.1, forward strand.
AAAATAAATTAGATGAGTCGCGCTCACACTTATATATATGGCCCTATTTCAATTTAAATTAGTTAGTGCAATTGTATTTAATGTTTGGTTGGAACAAATTTTATATTATAATATACAATTAGAAATCTATAGAATCTCATACCGATACAATCTTATCAGGAGAAAGATCACTGAATAACCAGATAAAATATTGCTTAATTAACCGAAATGAGGCACTTTCATAAATCATAGAACTTGACTTCTTATTTTGCTGATCGATTTGTAGCTTATCTGACATCATGCAGTCTCAAATTTGGGACGGGTTCTTGGGTTCGAGACTCAATCGTGACAATCCTCTCCCCAATGAATATCTTGAATTTAAAAATTCACGAGAATTCAAGATAGTCTTTTTTATGTATAAATATTTTTATCTCTTTTTATATTCCAGCAAAGAACAAGTAATTAGTGCAACTTTTAACACCTGGAATGCTGAAAGAAAAATAAACAAGAATAAGTTTTATAGGATTGGCAGAAAAGTGGAGAAATAGTGGGCAAGAGTGATGGTATGCAGGGAGAAGATTATAGACCAAAGACTTACTTGAAAATGCGTACAAGTCGGATACTTAGTTAGGAGCTCGACTGATTATATAAACTAAATGTAGTTGTCATTTTGATATTAGAAAAATTCATCACAATCAAAAAATTTCAGGTTATTTGAGTACCATTTTCATTCTGCAAAAAAATTATTTTTTTGCTATGTAACATCTAAAATTATTGGTTTCGAAAGTGTTCAAATGCTGTGATTTTTATTTCACTACATTATATCTAAGCAATATTGATTTTCAAGACTTATTGTTCCGTATGCCACCTTTTATAAATTCAAATTTTAGAAAAGTCCCTTCTCATGCATATAAATTGTAATTTAATTCGACCCTTAAACTTCCCTTTGCATGTTGATGACTATTTTTCTCTTACAAATTTTTAGTTTAGGTGTCGTCGAATTAAAAACTTTATTATGAGCTGATCGTTTTGTATGGCAGAGGTCTGTAGATCTTGACGAAACATTAATGGGAGAAACAGAAGATTCAAAGCATGACAGTGCAGCCAAAGTTGAGAAAGATCAGAAACACGAAAAGACGGAGAAGGATAAGCACAAGGAGGAGGAGGAAAATGGGGAGAAAGACAAGAAAAAGAAAGATAAGGATGGTGCAAAGGATAAGAAGAAGGATAAGAATCCCGAGGATAAAAAGGACCCCAACAAATTGAGGGCGAAGCTCGAAAAGATCGAGCAAAAGATGCAAGATCTGCAGCTTAAGAAAGACGAGATCTTGAAGACGATTAGTGAAGTTGACAGCAATGCAGCACATTCAAGTGCTCCACCTCCATGAAGTTCAAGTGCTCCACCTCCATGAAGCGTTTTCATCCCATCCCCACGTCATTTTCTTCGTCTTTCTAAATTTTCTTGTGATTTATGCATGGTTCCGCTGCTGTGTCGAATTGCTAATGTCATTTGTTGATATTTTTATATTTACCTTAGGTTTTTTTTAGTTATCTCCACAGCAGGAGTGGGTGAACTTTATTTTATTGTAGTAGATTCTTTTGCAGTTAAGGAATGTAATTTGTTTAGTTCAATACAACGGTTGGTTTGAAATATATGTGCATGCCAGTGTATCTACTAATAAGCAGACATCTAACCTGTGATTTCTCAGGTGCCCTATAAAACAGAGTATTTTAGCTGCTACATGGTTAGAAACATTTGGACTGATTTGTTGTTTCTGAACATATGCTAGGTCCCACAATTAGATAATCTATTTGATGTTCAAGATTCATAAACACAAATGTTAGAAAAGATATTTTGGTCAGACGTGGGAGCAATACTGTCTTGTACACGTGATCATTTGCTGATCGAAACATATATATCACTATTCCATTCTTGATCGGTAAATATTTGGATTGCATTTCACCGACAAATAGAACTGCCAACATAATTTCAAATACAAATCTCATGGCATACAATTTACAAATAAAGAAGACAAATTGGATGCTTTAACACGACAATTTTCTAATCTAAGACTTCTTCAGACGCTCATATATGAAACGTGATAATAGACCATATGCATCCAAGAAACACCGGGTACACAAAATAAGACAAATAAAACAATATGTAATATTAGATGCAACACCGAGATATTCAACACACCAGAGATATTATGAATCATGGTGGGAAGCCTGAAGAAGCCCATCACGAATCTGAGCCGCCACATCACGAACCGCACCCGGTCCATGAGGAATAAATACAGCTGAAGACTTGGAAGCAGCTCCGATTTCTTTCATCGTATCAAAGTACTGAGTAACAAGAACCATGTCCATGACATCTTTCGCAGTTGTCCCGGGAACATTAACGGAGAAACCAAGCACACTATCCCTTAATCCATCCACAATTGCCTGACGCTGGCGAGCGATACCCAAACCAGAGAGATATTTAGCCTCCGCTTCACCTTCGGCTCTCTTGATTTGCAGAATCTTTTCAGCCTCGGCTTTTTCGTTAGCAGCAACTCTCAGCCTAGCAGCTGTTAAATTGAAATGGATCAAGAATTAGATGGGGGTTGATGCGTTACAAGTATTTGAGAAAGCTTTGGGATTGACTCTGGCCTTGTATAATATGTTATGATTTTTACCTGCATTGATTTCATTCATAGCTCTCTTAACGTGTTCATCTGGTTCAATATCGACAATTAGCGTCTGAACAATTTCATACCCATAAGCAGACATTGCCTGCAAACAAACAACGATCACAGAACCAACACCAAAAAGTCAAAATTCAGGTTCCAGTCAGTCTACATGGTCAGCTAGTATTGTTCAATAATTTACCTTTTCAAGTTCATCTTCCACAGCTTTAGCAATTTCGTTTTTCTGCTCAAATGTGTCATCGAGATTGAGTTTTGGAACGCTTGCTCTTATCACTGAATGATCAGTAAAAAAAATATAGGTCTGATTGATGTGGCACTTTAGCAAACAGGGGCAGTCAAAATAAATAAACATTAGGCATAGCGACTATGCGTTCCAGAATGTACCATCGAACACATAGGCCTGAATTTGACTTCTTGTGTTGCTGAGCTTGTAGAAGGCCTCATTTGCCTTGTCTGCAAGGGCCCGGTACTGTATTGATGCCACGACGTTGACAAATACATTGTCCTGAATGAAAATCAGCAAAACTCAATCTGTAAACATTATACCAGCTAAAGCATGTCAAAGGTTAAGAATAAACATTTATGTATCATAAAATTAACATCTTGTGGTTGTGAACTAGTTTTGCAGCATATGGCATTCTATTGTTGATCAAGGTTATCTGAAAGAGACCTTGGTCTTGGTCTCACACTTGACATCTAATTGTTGTAGTCGAAGGGTGAGGTGGCCCGCCAATCGGCTTCCAAGAAACCAAGGCACACAGTGGCAGCCTGGCTGAAGGACATCATTGAATTTTCCAAATGTTTCCTTGATAGCAACTGTCGATTGGTCAACTTGAACACAACAGATCAAATTTCCCATGTCCTGCAAAGATTAGAAGGAATGAAAAGCAACAACAGGCGATATCGAACGGAAAAAGATGACCAACAATTCCCCGGTGGAGTGGTATATGGTTTCTTGAAAATACGTAAGCAAAATTAGTTGGTGAAATAGATGAATTCCAACTTGAAATAAGAATCAACCTCTAATAACAAGATAACTTTCAGATCATAATTCCTAACATGCAAGAGCAGACCACATATTTCAACAAAAGGGTGAGGTGAATTGGCAAAGCTGTTTCATCATTGATGATGCCATCTTGTTTCCAAAGTAGAAAACACGTATAAACCCCAGAACACATAACTAACGCTTATTTTTAGTTTCTCCCAAGATAAAAGCTCGATCTACAGTAGACGGAGATCCATGAGTCCACTCGTTGAAGAGATTCCATGAGGCGGCATAAGGAATGATGAACCATAATCTAAAAGTACCTAAATATTATTTCATATCATGTAAACCAATACAAATTTGACCAACTATTGAAAAGCAGTAGAACAGGCTCATCAATCCACACGAAAATTATTATCCCGCATTCTTGAATTTACTCATTTCCACACGAGGAACTTGAAAAAGACACGGACTTCTTCGATGGGTTGACTCCAGGCTCAAGGAATGAGCCTAGCTGCGCTCGTTAGTTATAAACATCAACTTAACAAATTAGCATACAATTGAGCAACACACATACAATCAAACAAGAAATTGGGCTCCCGATATGGCTCAAATCTCAAGAACTCAATTTTCAACTTATTTGAAGCAAACCCACAAACACATTTGACGAATATAATTCGGACACAAGAACATAGATCCATATTACACCAAGAACCAAAAACAAAAGGTGAGGGAGAGAGAGTACAGCTTGTGACTGAAGACGAAAACTTGTAACTCGTCAGCGAGATGGGTTGTTGGTGTTTTCCGAAATTCTGTTATTTATACAGAGCAGCAGACTTGGGACGAGATATGCTCATTTACCTTTTCTTTTCATTTTTCCTTTTTTGAAACATTTTTTTTTTTTAAGAATTACTAGTTTAGTAATTTACAGGTGGCCCCAATAAAAAAATTTATATTATCTAATACTACGACAGATTCGTGCATGTTACAAGCCAACACATAGTAAGTCTCTATCACTTTTAATATAAACCTTTATTTATTGAAATAAGAGGAAATTTCCATCTCATTTTGTCAGTTGATATAATCTGTTTGGAATAATGGATTTTATATTTATGGATATGAAATATATTTTTATTATTTACAGAAATAAGATCATAAATTTTAAATCGATATATTATATATTTACAATTATTTAATTTTAATTGACATGACTAGGTTTCCTCGTTCAAAAATCGATACCAAACTGATCTGAAATATTCATAGAGTAGGATAAAGTTCTATAATCAGAATACGATGTACCGTTAAAGATAAGGGTTTTTATATCTAAAGAAAAACAAAATAGTAATTTAAGGTAATTTAGATGCTGCAAATGGATAAATGGAAACTTTAGACCAAATGGGTGTCCCCACACGCTTTGTGATCTGGACCCGACCCGCCTGTAATTATCTCATAAGAATCATCGCTTTATGTAATTTGCCACGAAATTTAATTAACTTAGTAAATATAGTTAATGATGGTTTTATGTTGAAAGAATGATATTCGGCTGTAGTATTCCCATTTCGTTGGTTTACTCTTCCAATGTGCGTCGCTCCAAATGGTCGACAGCAACGGCAACAAAATTTGCTTGGTTATTAACCGTACTTGCTGTCTTTTAACATTTAAAAAAAAAAAAAGAAAAATAAACGTTACTCATCTGTCTCGTTTATTTAGTTCTTCTTTATTTTTCTACACATAAATATTATTAAAGCACATAAATATTTTTAAAAAATTACTAATACTCAATTTATAAATTTAAATTTAACTCAACCATTATAAACCGTTTAAAAAATCGTGTCAGAATCCGGGTTTCGAACCCCGGATTCTAAAGAGAAATATTAAAAAAAAAAATTGTCAGAATCCGGAGGTTTGAACTCCGGATTCTGACAAATTTTTTTTTTAATATTTCTCTTTAGAATCCGGGGTTCGAAACCCCGGATTCTGACAGGATTTTTTAAACGATTTATAATGGTTGAGTTAAATTTAAATTTATAAATTGAGTATTAGTAATTTTTAAAAATATTTATTCACAAAAAAATTGAATGATGTCTTTTTAATAGATTTGTCATAAAACTTTATTTATAGTTCGAAAATTATTTTGAATATGATGATGTAATTTGATTTTTTAAAAAATGAATTTTTAGATTTTCGAGCTTGTGTAGTTTGTTGCTATCTTAATAAAATCATGAAAATGAAACATCAAATTAATATTATATGAGTTTTGAAAAAACTTGTATTTACTATATTTTGGAGATATAAATGCTTTACTTCGAAAATTTAAATCGAAATTAGTCATGTTAATTTAAAGACGTTAGAAATCAATTCAATATATTTTTTTTATTGTCATCTTCTTCTATTGATATTTATTTTTATATGTAATTTTGATTATTGTTAGTTGTTTTTTTTAGATTTACAAAAAATGATTTATAAATTTTGGAACTTGTGTTGTTTTTTTGGTGTTTTAATAAATTTATGGAAATGAAACATCAAATTAACACCAAAAATTTATACACGTGTTCCAAAATGTATCATATAATATTAATTTGATGTTTCATTTTGGAAATTTTATTAAGATAGCAACAAACTACACAAGCTCGAAAATCTAAAAATTCATTTTTTAAAAAATCAAATTACATCATCATATTCAAAATAATTTTGAACTATAAATAAAGTTTTATGACAAAACTATTAAAAAGACATCATTCAATTTTTTTGTGAATAAATATTTTTAAAAAATTACTAATACTCAATTTATAAATTTAAATTTAACTCAACCATTATAAATCGTTTAAAAAATCCTGTCAGAATCCGGGGTTTCGAACCCCGGATTCTAAAGAGAAATATTAAAAAAAAAATTTGTCAGAATCCGGAGTTCAAACCTCCGGATCTGACATTTTATAAAAAAAAATTAAAAAAAAAAACAATGGTGTCAGAATCCGGGACACTAAGTCCCGGATTGTTATAAAAATGGAAGCCCCTACAAACTGCTGTACTTTTGAAATTGGTTTTTGTTTTTATATTATTTTAAAAAAAAACCTATATAATTGGGATAGACGAAAAAGGGAACTTTCACCTTGGGCGTACATAATTTTGTGAATGTAAACTATTTACTATATTTGTGTATACTAGTTGTCTCCACGGGTTTCTTGGCCTATTGCACCAAGACGTGTGGCAGCAGGAGCCGTAAAAATAGGCAGGTCTAGAGTTCGAAATTCAGCAATTATACTTTGTCGATATATCCATTCGTCAAATATCAAGAAAAGGACATCTGAATTAAATTCGAAAATAAAAGAGCGTAGCATTATCTTGTTTTGTAGGTCGCAATCGAGATAAATTTTAGTATATATTCCATACGTTTTAACAGTTTTTGATATTCTTAGTAATTAAATTATTGTTAGTGTTTCATAGTAGGCTAGATAGATGAACTTATACAATACCAATTTTTTCACATTTTATCTTCAAAACTCCTCGCATGGATTCACAGAGTTTAGTACAAAAGCAAATGGATTTTAAGACGCAATTACTCAACTGGTATAATAAGTCAAATGAATTTCATTTTAGCTTGACAATATAGATAAGTACTACAATTTGGCAGTTGTTTTTTATCCCATTCAACACAAAAAAAAAAAAGAAAAAAATAATAGAGCTATTTCTAACATTAACTCATCTGATCCGATATAGTTTAATTAAACTGCCGAACCTTTTATAAATATTGAATCAACTTTGTCTCCTTAGCGTGAAAAACATTGTTTTCCAGCAGACTTTGCTGATCGGGTTTCTTCAACCCTACCATTACAGACTCTGCGCAAATCCACACTCGGAAAATGATAAGTCTGATTTTGTAACAACAGCGTGGTGGAGATGGTGTTCGTTAGCGGATTTGAGTTCCCATATATGAGAAAACAAAATTTTTGAGTTCGTCAGGTTCCACCTCGGGACCTGAGGCAAGAGCTCCTCTTAAAACGTCACTGGTAATCTCTCATCTTGGCACTCACCTCTTGCAGGAAGACCTCTTGGCCCGAGGAAGCACTTTCAGAAACACCTCTTGCAGGAAGACCTCTTTCCCCGAGAAGCCCTCAGCTCTTCCAGGAACACCTCTTGCAGAAAGACCTCTTTCCCCGAGAAGCCCTCAACTCTTCCAGGAACACCTCTTGTCCCGAGAAAGCTCTCAGCTCTTCCAGGAAGACCTCTTGACCCGAGAGTGCACCTCGGGACCTCGAGGTGTGACGAGTTCGCACGAGCATCGGTCTGCCAACATAATCTCACTCAAGAGGTCTGCTATGATAGTGACCTATCACAACAACTTGGTCTTCTTGAATAACTCATTATTAGTGCACTGATAAAGCTGCAAAATCCATCCTTGCGTACAGGTTGTAAGGTAGCGTACACGCAAGACTTGCTAAGCCCATCATGCTCATGATTACTCAGGTAGTACACACGCAACCCATTGGCTCTCCTATAAATACCCAGGTATTTCTCATTTTTCAACACACATTCAGCAGACTCATTCTCTGCACTACATATCTTCTTGATCACCCGGGCTGACTTAAGCATCTGAGGACCTTTGTCGGGATGTCTCCCGACGCCTTTGACCAGTGTCTGTGGTTGCAGGTCATCGTAGGAAAGACGTTCAGCTCATCCCTCGAGGACAGACCTCCAGATCTCCCTCAACTTACTTCCCGAGTACAGATCTTCCAACCTCTCGACCTGATGGTCTACCGTGATGGCAGCTCATTGGCTGGTCAAAAATCGATTATATCAAAAAAGTTTGACACATGTTTTTGTAGAATCTAAGAGACCCAATAATCGGTGAATAGTGGAGTGGATACTAAGTTTTGTGCATATATTTGTTTAAAAAGTCCCCGTCAATTACTAAAAGATTCTTATCAAATGGAAAATTGGAGTCTAATTCTTATCTCATATTGAGGGAGCAATATCATTGCTCACGACCAAGACTTGTGACAGAAATAGTAAAGATATATCAAAAGCAGCAATCCTAGTTTTATACATAATATAGAAAGCCCAAGTCAAATAAACTATCTGTTGGAAAATGGGCAAGGCCCAAATTAATTAATCGAGTTATAACCGTCCGATGAAAGTCGAAATTGACTTGAAAACTTGAATCTACATTTCGAGTAGATATTTTTGGAATATTAATTTGCTCAAAACCGATTTTAGATGAATGAGAAATTAATAAAGCAATTAAAGCAATTAAAGCCCATTTATTGGGAATCGTGCAACTGTCCCACATCGGGAATTGAGCCTGGTCAAACCTTCCTTATATATGACTTCGTATTATGTGTAAATAATTAATACAAGTCGTGATAGACTCAAGAAGGTTCCTCGAGGGCGAGTAGGTGCGATAGACTCAAGAAGGTTCCTTGAGGGCGAGTAGGTGCGACCCGTACCGGCGTCGGCGCCGGAGCCGACGCACGTCGCACTGTCGCAATGGGCGCTTTGAGGCGCACTTTGCACTTCGCACGTACGCATCGTCGCGAGGAGAATTGAGTAGCTCTTAAATTTATACTTGAGTGCCATGGGATGACTAGGCAGTGACGTGTCTACGATGTGGCCACAGTGGCGGATGAGTGGGCAGTGACAAGGCTGAATAATATCAACCATTGGATCGGTTACATATTGAAGGGGTGTGATGAATCGCGAAAAGTTGCGATCTGAACCATTGAATGGATTGTGACAAGACACGATCCTGGCCGTTGGTGAAACGATGCAATCTGGAGCGTCTGATCAAGGATCAACGGATGCGATTGGTTCAATCATAGGGTTGCATGGTGAAGAGTCATTATCCTTCAGAATGGACACAATCTGGACCATTGGATGTAGATCCAATGGCTACATATCAATTCATTCATAAGAGTTGTGACTATTCACGAAATGCCCCATGCCTCTTCATACTCTATAAATAGAACCCCCCCAAATCTGAATTGAACCCACCAAGAAATCCTAGCATTCCTAGCATTTCGAATTTCTCTCTTCTCCATACTATTTCTATATTCTGAGTCCAAAGCATCTTACAGTTCGTTGTTCTCGTAATTTGGTGTGTTCCTATTGCGAGAATAGTGTTCAACACTATCCTCGACGATCACAAGTCTGCATTGGAATAAAAGTTTCCTACACTATCAAGTCTCCAAGAGCTGCCCCAGTTTTAAATTACCTGCGATCAAAATTTGGCAAAAATATTATCACTGTTTTTTTTTCCCTGTATATTGTCTGCACATAAATGTTCATATATTCATGCAGTTCGCACTTGCTAACATCGAGATGCTCTCATATATAGCTAGCTAGCTGCATTCACAAGTTATACGAGTCTCGAATCTAATGCATATTCCAATTTTTGACAGATAGATTTCTATATTAATGTCTCTATTTATAATATCTCAGAAAGAACAATGTAATACCAAATAGTAAACTCGAAAGATTGAGAACTCCAACCAATAAGCTAAGAGTTGACTAGCAGCTAGCTAGGTTCCAGCTTAGGTACATTGCCAGGAAATAACTACGATGACATTTGGAGTAAGGGTGGGTTCATAATATATTAAATGACAATGACTCTTTGGAAGTTAGATATTTTTCATACCTTTCTTAATATCACGACAATGCATGTATTGGTTAACAAATTAGTAGTCATTATCGACGAAATAGTAAGATGGAGATATCTGAAGAAGCATTTAATTAAGAATATCATATTTAAATAGTTTGAACTGTAAACTATAAAAACTAAAAACATGCAATTTTTATTTCTTTTATTTACAACAAATTATTCAAAATAAAACACGACTGATAAAGAATTTAGATTAGACTTAATTATCTTGGCTTCGAATTATTGGTTTAAAATATGTAAGCAATAGCTAATGCTTGGTTTGAGACAATATTGAGTGAAATTTAATTAATATTGTTTTTTATTTCACTCTTGCAGATATTTTTTATTATAAAAATATTTTAAAAACAAAATTCTTTAAAAAGAAATATATCATTTCGAGGACAGAAAAATTGGAAAAGATATTACAATGTAGATCGAATGACTATTAGAGGATATTCAATATGTTCACATGATTGATGGCTTTGCTTCAAAAAATGAGAGTTAAATATTATTGGTTAATGACTATGTTATTTTAAATAATTATGGAAATTATTATTTCTAATATGTAGTGTGTGTGTGTGTGTATAAATATGACCTTTCAAGTTAATATAGCACGCATATTGTTAGCTTCGTCCTGGGTCTTATTCTCTCAGAATCGACCCTGATAAATCGAATTTCTTAATTATTTAGAGACTCGATTATATTTTGGATTTGATCTTAGTATTTATATTATTCGAAAATATCTAACGCCATAACACCGAAGTCAAAAAACTCATACTAAATAATTTCAAATACGCAACCTCATCTTAGACCCAGGGGAATAAGGATATGCTCCAGTTAACTTTCTTAATATAATCTTATCCAGGGGAGTGAGCCAATATCAAAGTGGACGTAGCTTTTGGCCAAGTCAGCACCTTGTGGAAGCTATTATAACTAGGAAACAACAATATTAACACTTTTTTTTTATTATGGAAACCTACCGTCGTTAGGATTTACACATAATCCCTCAAGGTAATATAGTAGCTAGCCCACACGACTTGCTGCAGCATCTTATGTTAGGTCTTGGTAATCTCAGGTAAAGTTTATGGATTTTTCATTTTTCTCAACATTTTAAGGATCTTCTGAAAAATTTTTGCCATTCTTCTGCAGATGCGAAAAAGGTAATTAAATATCGTGAATATTGCATGCATCGGACGATTTAAATGAAATATAGTGTTATTAATGTATTCACATGTGAGTGTTAGAGAATACTGTAATCAGTTATTACAAATAAGATAATATATATAGTATAATTAATTATATTATGTTGGTGAATAGCTAGGTTGAGCGTGACATATACAATCAACTATTATTTTACAATCACTTCAAACCTTATTTTAAAACTAATTAACTTTTCGGTATGTTAATAGAGCATTTTTTAAAAAATATATATATATATATATATATATATATCTTCCATCTCCTCTTCTCTCATACCATTTCAATAAATTTAACACTATTTTCGTTTTCAATTTTATCTACGGATCACTCACTAGCTGGTAAAGGATTAATAGTGAAGAGTGTTGGGATATAATGAACATCACGTGTTGCAGGGCCTTCTGCTGATTAAATCTCAGTTGAAAACCCAATCAAACAGAAGCCCACTATCGTCACTTATCTGGCCTTAGGATAAAATTTTACGCCTATTCCAGATATAAAGTCCGGCCTTTATTGGGCCGGAAGGAAAAGGACCATCCAACCACTTGTAAAATTGAAGGCCCAGTCAGTTGGCTCAGCATAATTACGCCAGCATGGTGATCAGGCCCTCTTTACTACACGACCATGTCCAGAAACTATTTCCACAACCAAAGGACAACTCTATATTTATCACAGTTGTTTCAGTGGTATTTTCCATAAATAGTCGTATAAAACATCTCCCGGTATTTTCAGACACCTCCTATAAATAATATAACAGTATAAACACGCCACCATAGGTTAGATGTCATATATGTGGGTAGGGTTGGTTCGGTATGGTAACCGGTTTTTCCAAATTATACCGTATACCGTATCGAAAGATTCGGTATTGAAAAAATGATACCGATAAACGATTTTTCGGTATACCGAAAAAACGGTATTAAAAATTGATACCGATACCGTATCGATTTACCGAAAACTGGTAAGATATTGATAAAATACCGGTTTTACCGAAATTATGTATTGGTATTTCGATATATAACGAAATATATATATATATACCGAAGTATATATTAATATATATCTATCGATATTTCGATATCCCGAAAATATCGAATTTTATAAATTTAATACCGATACCGTTACCAAATTGTCGGTACGATATCATACCATATCGAAAATTTCGGTATACCAAATTTTGCAGTATTTTCGATAAAATTCGGTTCGATAAGCACGATATACCGATTTTTTCGGTATTTTTCCCACCCCTATATCTGGGCTGATCCTATAGGAGGGGTTGAGGGGTGAGTATGGAATTCTCCTCATGTATAATAATCGTTATTACCATCATTTTTACTGTCAACAATTAATCGTAATTAGTATTATTACCATAAGTATTGCAAATAGAATAATGTATTGTCGCTTATTTAACCAATCGTCCGTGCTCGGGAAGTGATACATTGGACCTGGCTTCTAAGTAACATGTCCAGTAGCCATGTGTGCAGGAACAATAAAGGAAATGAAGTCTTCAATCCATCCATTTATTTATTTATTCACGTCAATCAATATTATTTCATATATCGGAATAATAATTTAAATTGTACAAATAGGTTCTACGCTTTGTATTGATTTATTTATCACGATATGGGCCTCATTTAATAATTGACAGATGGCCCGGAACTGCAATTGCGGTGTCAAACAAATATTATTATTCAAAAAACTGATGTTGTATCGGTTTTTATTTAAAGAAAAAATGATGTGGTAAATATTATCAATAAATACATAAATAGATTTGGTTTGTCCCTCCGTGGTATTGAAGAGCCGACTGAAATCCAGTCCACCCACTCAATCTTAATAAGGCAAGTACAATTTCTTAATGATAATAATGATAAGCCAACTATCATGCTAAAAATAAACATGAAAATCTGTGTAATATAGTACATAATATTTCAAAAAACAGATCATATCATAAAAAAGCATTATTTTATATTTAAAATATTATTTTTAATTATAAATATACATAAATTTAGATTGGTTGAACCTTTTGTATGTATTTGATCAAACTATCACAGGGATATCAACCTAGCTATTAAAACTAAATAATTTGATATGCTGAACGTGAAAAGACGAATGGATGTAACACGCATCTAATTGTTCATCACCTCTAATTTGGAAAAAAAAAACAAAAAAAAAAAGAGAGAGAGAGAGAGAGAGGAGAGTTAGATTCCATGTCTTTTATGAATTATTTACTAGAACAATATCTAGAGATGATTAGAAAGAGTTTAGGTAAGGATTTCATGTCATTCATCAACAATCAGGATATTGAACTCTAAGCTATTATTTATACTTGTATAAGGATCGGATGACTACCTAAATGTCCCGTTACTATATGAAATTATATTTTCTTTCCAAATTTAAATCATTTTCATGAATTTACGAGTTTAACTTATTCTTAAAGAACAATAAGAAAAAAAAGTCAAGATAAACGTAGCAAACTTAATATATAGAAGAAATTGCAAATATTCTACAAAACTAATATAATCTATATACTAATAATTATCTTTAACATATAAATACATATACATAGGTGTGTGTATATATATATGATAATCAACATAATATAATTTAATCGAATATAGGTAAGATGCTACCAGTCCCTAGCTCCATCTCCGAACATGACCCATCTGAAAAATTCTTTCATTCGTTTCTCCATCTATGTCGAATAAATGTATTATGAGTGTCGACAATATATGAAGATTCCCTATATTTTAAGACTCAAAAACGTTATAAACTTTGCTACACAAAATTATGCCGGTGTAGTTTGGGATTATATGTGCAATTGCAATCGAAAGTTTAGTTTTTAAGATTGATGATGATTCATCTAATATTTACGCTTTTATACATTTTTTTATTTAAAAAAAACGGTCCTTTCATAATTTTAATACTTTAGTAAAACAACAAAAATAAAACTTTTGAAAAAATCAATTCCGTGATTTGACTCGTTATCAAAACTGGCTACCTCTGTTCTCCTCCATAATGGTAGAGAGAATAGAATAGATTCACAGAACCAGAGAAGTTGATCGGCTTTTTTATAGCTGCCACGGCTTCCGGCTAATTCCTCTCTTTACATACTTCACACAGAGCAAATACGATTGTTTCCTTAATCACTTGGAAAACATAGCGGTGGAGAGATGAAAGAAATGATGGGAGTGATGAGCAGCAGATGTTCTCACACTTCTCACATCACTGCGATCATTATCACCAGCTTTTTCCGTCACAAAATCTGCGTCTCCTGTTAGTTCCGACCGGTGAAGGGCCTGCGAATTTTTTCTTCTCTCGGTAATATAGCTAAGAGTGGCAGATTCTTGAAATTTTCAAACTTGTTCTGTGCTGCTGCTGTTTTCTGTAAGTATATCTACATATATTTAGAAAATGATGATGGGTCGTGGGATGATCGGTGGTGGTGGTGGTGGTGGTGGTGGGAATGTTCCGAATCAGAAGCAGAAACTCAAGATTTCTTCTCTTGATCAGCCTTTTGATTCAATCTTTGCGCCTGCTTCTTTGAATCCTTTTACTGGTAAGCTTTTACTGGTTTTGGTGATAAAATCTGCGTTGACTTTTGTTCCAGCCGCGTGTCCACAGGTAGAGCTAATGGATTTTATGTATTTAACATCTTTCACTGTGTGGTTGCAATGATATTTATTTCTGCATAGCAGTTGTTTAACAGCTAATGGATTCCCACGATTCTACGCCATGTTTTTTTTTTTTTTGTTGATAGTTTTTTATTTATTATATTGGTTTTTGGCATGAAATGAAATATTGAACCTCCAAATTGATTGAGTTTCCTCCTACTTGAGAGGGTTACATAAGGTGCTTACAAGCTTCCCGTAATGAGCGTTCTTCGATTTTTACTTCATTTACTGTTTGTATTTGTTTAGTTTAGTTGAGATGTGGTACAATTTGTTCATTTTATCCTTGGTGACTTCAAATATCCAAATTTTTTACGACTTGTCTCTCTATTGTTGCGTTTCTCTATGGTTTTCCTGTGTATGGGGGCAACAGAGGCTAGGAAACATAATGTCGTCCGTCCGTGAACTCTTTTTTTTATATATATGAACATAATTAAATTTGACGATAACTTAATTCTGAGACTCCGTGCTATTCACACATATTGATCATTGTTGTTGATGTTGTTTACTTGACACGAGTCGATATACATTGCATTGCTGATTGAGATATGTTTCAGGCTCAGGTGCCATGGTTGATTTTGGAGCTTTTAGTGTAAACATGTCTGGAAACTTGTTTTGTCGATCTCTCGAGCAAGAAGAGATATGTGGGGATGAGCACTTGGATGAGTATTTCAATCATCCTGAGAAGAAGAGGCGTCTTACGGTGGACCAAGTTCAGTTTCTTGAGAAGAGTTTTGAGGCCGAAAATAAACTCGAACCAGAAAGAAAGAGCCAGCTCGCTGTGGAGCTCGGTTTGCAGCCTCGACAGATTGCGATATGGTTCCAGAACCGCAGGGCTCGGTTGAGGACAAAACAAGTAGAAACTGATTATGAGACATTAAATGAGAAATATAATTGCCTGAAAATCGATTATGATAACCTTCTCAAGGAGAATGAGAAACTCAATCAAGAGGTGATGATGCTCGATAATTATTAGTTTTTTTATTTAAATGTGAAATGAAGAATCCACATTTTATGTTTAACATTGCTATATTTCAGTGGTGATGATCAGTTTGCCGTGCAGGTTTTTCACCTTAAAGAAAATCTTAATGCTAAAGAAAAAGAGAAGGAAAACTCGCAATCGTGCATCATGAAAGGACCATGTGAATTGTGGATTGAAAACCCCATTTCTGCTACGGTCTCAAACGACGAAGAATCCACAGTGTTGGCAATGGCCTGTCTAAATGAAGATCAAAGTGAAGCCAGAAGTGATTCAAGTACTGGTACAGATAGCTTATGCTACAATAATGGGAGACTCTCTCTGCTTCTGGAAACATGTGATTCTTCTCAGGTTTTTGAACCTGAGCGGTCCGATTTTTCGGACGAATCTTTGCAACTATCTTATGTCCTTCCAAAGATGGAAGAAGGTTATTGCCACACCTCCCCTGCAAACCCATGGTTTCCGATCGAAGATCATGGCTTTAGTTTCTGGTCATATTGAGTTCCGCTTGGTGTATATTATTTTCTTAACGCCTCTTCAAGCTTCTTTATGGCAGTATATGAAGCAGATGTGAATAAAATGTACTTGTTTTCGTTTCTGGCTATGTCTGAAACAGCTACTACTCGTATTGTACTCTTGTTGTGGCGGCCCTTTTGAATGGATTAGGCTCGCTTACAATCTGATCTTGTGACAAATCAGAGCACAAATTCCTATCAAACATCTGGCCCTGTGTTAAAACTTGGAATATTAATATGTTCTTTGTTCTTCAAATTCTTTTTCGCGATGAATCTGATGAAGGAAGTGACTATGCTGCGCTCTCAGCCCGAAAGCTTACCGAAGCGTGAGACAACAAGACAATGCGTTTAGATGTGCTTAGATGACACCAAGGGAAATTTTACTTGAAACTTGAGACTTCCCCAATAAAGATTCCATTTAATCCCAAAAGTAACATTTTCCAGTCGAGGTGCTATTCTGATGGCAACTTTAGATGAGCTAACAACAGACTGGGGAAATAGGCACCATCAATTGTGGCATGTGACTTGGAAAACCTAATTCGGCAAAACAAACTATAGATTCCTAAATAACTTTGGTGCTGTGACATTGAATTTTTTATTAGTAACAGGCTAATTGCAGATTAAATGCTTAGAAAAAAGAACCATTTTATTAAGCTTATGATTGTAAACGCAAAAGGGTCTTAATTTATTCCAACTCGCATGTCATGTTAATAGGATTTAATTAATATGGAGTGGTTCGGGATCCATCTCAAACAGAAACAACTGGAAGTTGTCGAGTCAATGCTTTTTTCCGAAGTATAAACAAGATCTATTTGATCCTACGGTGGAGATTAAGTCTCCAGAATGATCTAAGGAATATCCAAGAGAATATTCCGTGGAAGGATTTAGATATATACTATTCTACATGCATCTAGGTTATTCTACAACTATGTGAAGTTGCATGAATGTACAAGATGATTCTAGAGAGTTTGTATATCGTCCTTCGCCTTGTTTCACCTTTATTTTCCAAATTTGGAAAGAAAAATACATGATGACAATCAGCCAGATCAAAATATTTGAATATAGATGGATCTGGATTCTCTTCTTAATAAGTAATAATGTAGATGATAGATGGTGTCATTTAAATATGGTATGAAAAAAAGAATTGTTTCCTTTTTTTTTTCTACGGCAACTATAGTCACTACCTTCGTTCCTATAACGCAGTAGTTTACAATCTAGGCAATTCCTACAAATTTTCCGAGCTATCATAAATATTAATTTATTGGTATTCAAAATAATCGAACTCAAATAAGTCTAAATGTTCTCATTATAATTCCAACTTAATGTGAACCCAATTTATTCGTTCAGTTGGCTCACAAATTCATAAAATAATAACTTTTCAAGAAGCTCATGCTCGAACAAATCCACCATATTGTTCGCGACCCCAACATTGGACATAGGCCACATACACAAGATGGGACCAATACAAAGAATACTTGCATGACGAGGCGAAGCGCTATCCTTGTCCTAGATCCAACTCATCGACAGTGCTAACTCAACTTTTGAATATGATGCTTATCTTCATCAAGAACTTCAACAGGGAATATTCGGTGTTCTGTACAAATCTGAAGCTACAGTTTGTGTATACATATAGTTGGGTAAGCCAACAGTCATTGTCATTCCCTTTGACACATCAACTTGGATTATACGTTTTATGGAATGGAAGATGAAGCCTGCACAACTCCAAGAATCAAAATTTGAAATTGTCCTTCAAGTAACACACCATTTCTTGCTGCACCAGAGCACCAAAATGTAATCAGATAATATTCAGTCATTTCGCCCATCGGGCGATGGAGCCACAAGTAAATAATGTAGGATTAGGTCCGATATTAGACATTGCTTGCACATCCTGGGAGAGTTTTGATATTGTTATACTTTAATATGCAATATGCATATGTTGAATATCAAGAAAAATATTCAACATTAACAAGTATAAGTTGGGGTAGGTGCGTCCTAGGCAAACTTAATGCAATATAGATTGTGCTTCACGTTTTCCTTTCTGGCTCTGACATGATGTTGAAAGTTGAAACTACCTTTTTGCAAAAGTTATGGCACAAACAACAGATTTATAATGTGAATGTGAATCCCATAGATCACACTCGTCCAACTGATAGGAGGAGAGACAGAAAACTAAATCAAACTCGACCTTTTGAACTACACCTTGAGTTAAGCAAGCTGAGAACGTTCAACCAGTATAGGAGTAAGGAATTCTAAAGAAACTTACAATCAGACACAAGAGGATGCATCCAGTTGCACCAGGGAACAAAGCATACCAAAAGTTCAAATGATGAAGCTTAATTCCATCAATGAAAAGCAACGGCAAGCTCGCAGCTGCATACCGATAGAAAAAGCTCATTTTTAGCAGTTCAAGAACTCGTGAATGTAAGAGAAAAGTCATCGTTTTCATGAAAACATGTGCTTAGGAGAGTTAATGCCTGGTGGATGTACTGCACGAGTGCAAATCATGAAGGCTAAGGCGGCAGCAACAGCAGTGCTCCGAGCTAGCCAACCTGGACCGAAAACTGAGAATGCCAAAACACCTATTGCTGCACAACCAATTTGAGCCACAAATACATTGTATTTCTGCAAGAGGAAGCTAAGATTGTATGAAAATAATTATATAGTTTTCTTTTAACTGCCAGATTCAGAATTCACATAGGAAGGGCGACTTCAAAACATTTATAGGGACAAAATCATATTTTTATATACGCAAGATACAGAAGTACATAAGCGTATAGGAAAGGTTAGGAGGGAAAGGGAGCAATAACCCTTTCCACCCCCTTCTAGCTATATTACTGTTTGTGTGACCGTTTTCTTAACCTTTTGGGTATGAGATGGTTGAAATATAAACCTAAACTGAAGCAGCAGATGATAGCAACACTCTGAAAGCTACAATACGGAAAGAGGTAAAATATGTTGCATTGGTATTACCAACAGCATGATTTTTCCAGGTTCTTAAACCAGTGTCACACAGCCAGAGTTTTAGGACTTCGAATAGAAACAAAATTAGTCAAAGGCAGTATACCCTGGCACCAGGAGAAGACGGGGTTGCAAAGAGAACCGCACAAACCGCTCCCAGTGGCGCAATTGTGATCGAAATGCCTTTGGGTGCAAGCATTTGATCCACCTTTCCAAATATGGCCATGGCTGCAAATGCCCCTGTCCAGAATAAATCCCCAACAAATCATATATTTATAAATTGCGAACACTCGAGCAGCTCGAAAACCTTAAAATTAGTAGCTCATACTCGCTTAGCAATTGGACAGGACAAAATTCGAACGCATATATTTTGTTAAACACAAACTACGCAGGCTAGATAGTTCCCTACCAACTGCCAAGTATAAAATACCTTGTGAACTAAAAATGCTGTGGCTGACAAACCAAGAGTTTTTTATTTCGGGAACTGGGATTAACAGCTTATTCTTGATAAAATAAAAAAGCAAAGAGTGTAATGAATATACTATATTATGGGTAAGCCACTCAAGTGATTGGTTTGATCAATTAAATTAGCAATTTCCCCCATCCCGAGGCTCCTTCCATAAACTTCCATATTGTGCTAACAACAAACAAACAATTTCGTCCCAAGTTTATGCCGAAGAAGAGAGAGAGAGCCCATATTTAAACACAATACAGCTAAAACAAACCTCTAAACAAGCAAATGGACCACAATTTGTACCTGCAGAAGGCCAAACTATATCACTGAGGGAAGGAGCTTTGGAGCTCCTCTCAGGCGTCCAGCCATCCCACGTTGGTGCGGCCACATTGCTTGATGAAGAAGTTGCACACAGCCCTCCTCTTTTCAGCCCTTTTGCACTTGGAAAACCATAAAGATTCCTGATTTCTCTGCCTCTGCCGCATTTTCCCGCGGTTGAATTACGAGGAGGAAACAATTTGTGGGGTGTGGGCAGGAAAGTTTCTGACAACAGATGATTAATATGGGCATGAGTCGTTTGAATTTGCATACCCATGATCATCGTTTACTGACTGGTTGAATTTCGATTTCATCGCAGATATTTCTCGTTACTTATGCTTTTATATATTCGGATCACATAAGAGTGAGAGGAGACCTTTGGAGCGGACGAAAGGGTAATGGCCCAATGGACGACCAGCTCAGCTGCCAGCGTCAACAGATAACCTGTTGTTTGTCTAGTCCATCGAACCAGTACAAAACAACGTGCTTATTTACTGAATATTTTAATATCATATTAACCAAATTTTAAATAAATATTTAATGTGATCCAAAAATACATTTTCATATAAAAATTAAAAAAATTGTTAAAAAATCTTCGGTTGAAGATGCCTAGATTTTTCTACATAATGAGAAAATACACAATAACCCTTCCAAATATATTTGAAATGTTCAAAAATACACGTTGGAGGCTTATTTCAAGAACCAGATTTAGAGTATCTGATATGTTCAAAAATAGACTTGGACGACCCAATTTTCAGAAAACAAGTTTGATCTAGGTTAATTTTCAACTATCCCCAACTTTTTCCCATATTGGTACACAAAATATTAAAATAATGAGGCTGCAAATTTCTCGACTAAAGAAATAAGAAATATAGTGGAGTGGACGAGAAGTCGAAATTTCAATATAGAAAGTCAAAAGAAGATCTCAAAAATCCAAAGGAACATTTACAAGGTTGAACAATCATGTTCCAGATTTCACACATCCTAAACAACATTTTCAACTAAAGAAATGTATCAAATACAAATCGATATCAGAAACCAATGAATACATTCTCCCCTGGACATTCTATAAACACAAACACGATTACATAATCATCACCGAAATGTCATCCTGTACTACATCTTCCACCTCGAACAACCACGAATGCCCGATTAGTCCGAATATTTTCTTGTATCTTTACCTTTTCCGAAGCTTCAAATCTCAACAAGACAAGACGTAAGAGTTATTGGATAAATCAAAGACCACGTCTATTTCAGATGAAGGCGAGAAGCGAACACAGTTCCAGAAACTTCTAAACCACCACAGATTGACCCGTAAGCTCATCCAGAAGGTGCAGAGACCCGTCTTTCATCAGATTAACACTTAGGCTTTTGAATCTCTCTCTTGAATACTGTCGGGATGCCTTTCTCCAATCCGTTCCAGTTTTCATCATTGCAACAAACTCCTCGTAATTGATTTGTCCATCCTGTGAGATACAACAGCAGGTTATCAACAGAATTCTATGACTATGACAAGATTCCGAGTTCAAAAGATTTCTAACTATTTGGTTGTCCGGCGAGCATTTGGAAATAAAATGTAAAAATGGTTTTGAAAATTTTGACAAAAGAAAGATGTAAAAGAACTCAAAGCTTTTTGCCGTGAGTTATTTTTATTGGTCTGAGAGAGTGCAGTAAGATTCAGTCAAGACTCTTACCTTGTCCGTGTCAACCTCTCGCATTATGTCATTGAGTACATCAAAATCAGTTTCGCCTGTTTCGTCAGCTAATGCTTCTCGCAATTCATCTAGTTCAATATAGCCACTACCGTCTTTATCAAAGAACATAAAAGCTCGGCGGAAATGCTCATCGTTTTCCATTCGCTGTAAATGAATGGTGACTGCAACAAATTCCCCATAGTCTAAGACTCCATTTCCGTCAACATCAGCCTGCGAAGAAGTTGACAAAGCAGTTTTTTAGAGGGGATTCCTCCATTAAAAAATCCAGAGCTGTTTGATTTCATCGACTTTTGTTAAATTGCTTTATGCACTCTTGGAGAATTTTTATTCCAGCATCAGCGCATTATTCCCAAAAATATCCTCATTACACAACCACATTTTCAAATTTCAAAACCTCTCAATCACATTAAAATTTAAATAAATCCAGTGCATCCTCGAACAACAAATTATAACATATCTACAAACACTCTCACCAAAGATCATTACAAAAAACTTTACAAAAACAGCTTTCAAAGTATTGGAGTTTGATATAACCGATGTCAGGTAAAGCATAAAAATATTTACCACATCCATTAGCAACTTGATCTCAGGCTCAGCAAGCTGAGAGCCCACTTTCCGCAGACCGGCTTTAAGTTCTTCATATGTAACCCTCCCATCATTGTCGGTATCCATCAATGAAAACATATCCCGCATTACTTCTACTTCTTCCACAGATAAGTGTTCCGCAATAACCTATAAAGTTCAATAATAAAGATATAGAGAATAACTTAAATTAATTAGACAGGCTATCATCAAGTGAAGTGCATCATCCAATTATGTAACAAGAATGCTGCTCCTCGTCAATGATTAACAAGCAACATAACAACCTTTCATGTTGAATCAATTTCTCAAGAGGTAAAACTCTACGTTTGCGATAGAAAAAACCAAGTTGCAACAAAAAAATGAATAAATTCTTGATGATTACCCGCAATGCTTTCTTCTTGAATCTATTCATCCCAGAAAACTGCTTGAGCCTGGCCCTCACAACATCTCCCAAGGGAACATTGGAAGCCTTTTTAGCGTTTCGTATCCAGGGGTGGTCTGAACCAAAACAATTAAAAAGACAACTTTGATAAGCAAACATGTTTCAGGGAGAAACTCCACTCCATGTGCATGATTTTGCAAATGTGTTAACCAAACTGTATCTCACAAAAATCATCTGGCTTCAACTATGCCATTGCTACTTCTTAGATTTCAGTCAATAACAGGCCCGCCAGACTCCTACTTTTAAGAGTAGCCATTGGTATCTTTTTAGTACTACTCATCGAATTGGTCCAATATCCCTCACTCTATCCAAAACCATGTTTCTGTCCTGTCAATCCTTCCTTTGTAATGCACTGTAATCACACGAAAAATAGACAATAAATAGCAGAAACAAAGAACAGAACTAACTAACCAAGTACTTGCTGCGCAGTAAGACGCTTTTTAGGATCTGGCTCCAGCATCTCTCTAACAAGGCTTTTGGCACTTTCAGAGACTTGCGGCCATGGTTCCCTTTTGAAATCGATCACTCCTCGTAAAATTGATAGCGCCACACCTTGTTCAGTTTCTGCATCAAGTAAGGAAATGAAATGTGGATCCATTAATTTAGAGGATGGAGGCGACAAAACTCAGATTTCAAGAGAAAGGTAAAAAACACATACGCACACTTTAAAGCAACAAACCTGCCCAAAATGGAGGGACGCCACACAACAAAATATAAAGAATCACGCCAGCACTCCAAACATCAACTTCAGGTCCATAATTTCTCTTCAAAACCTCTGGTGCCATATAATACGGACTTCCCACAATTTCAGAGAATCTTTCACCTGAATTAAAGCTTTCGTTTGTTTGGTAATAGATTCATGATACAGACACACTAACCCTAAAACTGAAAGCTTTTAGTACATCAAAGCAGATACTTAAGTCTTATAATTGTAAGACAGACCCCTCACAAATAAGTTGTGAACTTCGAAAACTTCCATCTCAACTCAATATGAAAATAGTTTTTTTCCTTCAAAAGTTAAGATTTTTTTTAGAAAAAACTACAACAGATCTCCAAATTCTTTAAAGGGGATATTTTAAACACCGGGAGAAGAAAGACAGAACATGTCAATAAATTTAGGAGAAAGAACCATAAAAGCATACTCTGTAAAGCACAACATACATAATTGCATATAATGCTGTTGTTAAAACCCAAGGCTAATAGTTCGACAAAAAGCCAATTCTTACCAGGCTTGAAAAACACCGACAACCCAAAATCAATAGCCTTGAGTGCAGAATTCTCCTTCTTATTCGCAAACAAGAAATTCTCCGGCTTCAAATCCCTGTGCATAACACCATGCTGGTGACACATCCTAACCACCTCCGCCACGGTCTTAGCAACCCCAGCCGCGGCCCTCTCACTGTAATGCCCACGAGCCACTATCCTATCAAACAGCTCCCCACCCTCACACAACTCCATCACCAAATGCACAGCCTCGTCATCCTCGTACGTCGCCCGTAGCTTCACGATGTTCGTATGCTCCGGCAGGCTAGACATGATCGCCACCTCACGTCGCACGTCTTCTATATCCACGGCCGTCCGAAGCTTCTTCTTCGAGATTGACTTACACGCGAGAGCTTCTCGCGTCTCGCGGTCGGTGCACAGATAGGTGATGCCGAATTCTCCACGGCCCAGCTCGCGACCGAGAACATACTTGTCAGATATCTTCGTTTGAGGTATGAAATCTTTTAGTACACGGATCGGAGTTGGGGATTGCGCGTAGGGATTAGGAAATCGTTCCCGTTGCTTTTTCTTGGGTCTTGGAGTTTGAGATTTAGAGGTCTGCGGCGAATCTCCTTCTGAGGACTTTATGCAGGCGTAACAGTTGCCCATGGTGAAAGGTTAGCGGTATTTATAGTGAAGAAGAAGTCGTCGTTGAGGTGGCGCCGCCGTGGTTGGTGCTTTCGGAGGAGAATAGCAGCAGCATGGTGTTGCCAACTGTAGAAGGTGGAGTGGATTGACGGGGAAGGAGAAATTCGGTATTTTAACAAATAGATTTGTTTTATTGTTTTAGTACATCAAAATCAAAATTGAGAATGATTGCCTTCTGCTTTGTGTTATGACTTTATGCAACCATGTTTACTGCGATTGCTTAAAAGCTAAAACAACCTCAAAAATTAAAAAAAAAATAAAATAAAATAAAATAGATTTCAAACAATCAACTTTTTATATCAACATGCGTATTGGAGGAGTCGTAACATTAACAAAATATAACTTGTAACAATACCAACCCAAGGAAAAATTTCGAGTTCGAGGCTTTGAATTGTAATGTGAACGAATGGCGATTTGTTATCATATAATGACTCCAACAGCCAATTAGTTGTCGAATACTGAAATGACCATTTTGACTTTGTTTCTGTGAAAGGCAGGAGGAGTTGGGGTTCAATTAATTTCCATATCTGTTTTTCAAAGAGCTGTCACACTGTGGTTCAATGAAAGCTTGGACTTTGCGCCCTCAGTTCATAGTTATTTAAAGTACACAAACGAGTCATTTTATGGTCCGTCGATATATATTTTTAGAAAGATAATATAATTTTTTTTTTCAATTACACTACTAGACGTTAAATAATTATGATACGAGATAGAAAGACTGAAATATATAATTGAGATAGATGGAAAACGTATTCTATATATATACTTCCGGGGAGATAATAATCTACTGAAAAATATGTGTACAATATAACATGGAGACCGATAATGTATTGAGATAGACAAACTGTTAGTAAATCTTCAGCAAATGCAGGGATACCAGAACCACTTGAATCATCATCGATCTAATGCATCTTGAAAAGAAATAACAAAATGGTATATGTCATGAATATATCGTTAAAGACATCGAGGATTACCCCCAACGCTCGATTCTAATGTAACTGTATCTTTTTTAGTTTAAAAAAATTCTCGAGCCTCTAAGAAAACTTCAATAGGGATCAAAAGATATTATTATTGCGTTGTTCCTGGTTCCACCTCCCTTCTATAGATAGATCTGGCCATGGATTCGGTTCGGATCGATTCTGGGCCCGACCAGACGGGTTTGGTTTGGCAAATACGAACCCGGGCCCATAACTCTGGTTTACGGCTACGGGCGAATCATGAACTCAACGGGTCTGGGTCTAGTCCATTTTATAAAAAATCAATTTTTTTTAACAAAAAAGATTTACAAAAATTCAAAGTCTGAAAATTGAAAATAATTATTAAAAAAAATTGATTCAAATTCGAACTTGAATTTCAAAATTAAATGAATTTAAATATATTCAAAATTATTAACATTTTCAAAATAACAAATTCGTCATTATATTATATTCAAAATTTTCAAATGAGCATTGTCGGGATCGAACCGCTTTCATTATCAGATTTATCATGACATGGTCATTATAAAAAAAATTAACTCTTTCATTCTGTTTTAGTTACTAGAATTGGAATCAAGACGATTAAATCTATCATAAATGTTCAGATAATAACTGTCGACTTAGATATAACATGCGCGTGCACACTCTCGTCCAAATGTTAAATATTGATTAATAGCATGCATAACGTGTTTATGTTTATATGATACAATTTAATTAATTATAAATATTTTACAAAATTATATTTAAAAAATTTCTACCAGAATTAATATATATATTATTTATAAAACAATTTTATATAAAAACAATTTTATATAAAATATATATGTGTTATTCTTGAAATTGTTCATTTATATATTTTAAATTTAAATATTATATTTTATATAAAAATCAAAATGAATTGGATGTTCGATTTTTTTATTTTTTCATTTTTGTTATCATATTTTAAAGGTATTATTTGAAGCTAATTAATTGATTCATATCATTGTTAAATTTCATATCTGTTTATATGAATCTTAATTAATTCCTATATTGATCAGATGTTTATTTACTCGTTTTATGTATCTTTAGGTTATTTTTTCTAAATTAATATGTTAGTTATTATTTTATTCTTATCTAGAAGTTTATCATATTGATAGAAAATTTAATGTCTTCCTTTCTACCTATTAAAAAGTAAACGGATCGACTATTTATTACTCGATTTATATTTAATATAATAACTAATATCATTCTCCATCTAATGCATTTTCGAATTATTTTACAATCCACTTATTTCAATATTTACTTTATTAAAGGATATCTTTTTTTGAAAAATTTTTAAAAAAAGTTTCCATGCACACAAAATTTAATCAAATCAACTTATTCATTAATTTTATTAGAAAAATATTCGTTTGAGAAATAAAAATAGTTTGTCTCCTTTAAATAAAATGTCAAATTATATTTGCTTACGCTAGCTGTTTATTTGTCTCCCTCTTGTTATAAATGGTACATTAATATTAACATCTAAATCTAGTTGTTGAGTTAAGCGTGCAATTGTGAGAGCGGTACTATGATAGGTGACCTCCTTGAAGGCTCTCGTATGTCAAGCTGCTAACGTAGTGTCACTTGATCTGGTTGGCCAGGTGGGCTGTAAAAGTGTGACGTCGGATCGTAACGGGTAATACTATCTCTGTTAGGAATAGGACCGGCGGTCGAGAAAGGGTAAGACTGATCTCCAAGGGAATTGAGACAGCACCACCAGTTAGACACACACCTCCCCGGACTCATGAGCCTAATAACCCAACCCTAACGCACACAATAGATGTACTATGCGCTGCCATATGATAAAGAAATCAAGTTGCACCTTTGCTAACAACTATACCTTTTGGGCTAGTGGTAAGCGTTTGATCCTAACAATTGATATCAGAGCGAGGTCAGGGGTTCAAGTCTCTCAATAAGCACTTTCTATACTTCTTGGTGGAGGATTGTTAAAGTTAAGCGTGCAAAGATGAGAATAATACTAGGATGGGTGACCTATTGGGAAGTTCTCGCACGTCAAGCTGCTGACGTAGTGTCGCTTGATCTGGTTGACCAGGTGGGCTGTATAAGTGTGACGCCAGATCTTAACGGATAATACTACCTCTACTGGGATAAGGCCGACGGTTGGGAAATGGTAAGACTAATCTCTAAAGGAATTGAGACAGCACCATCATTTAGACACGCATCTCCCCGGACTCATTAGCCTAACAATTCAACCATAATACACACAATAGGTGCACTCTACACTGCCAAATTATAAGAAAATAAAGTTGCAACTTAGCTAACAACTCTAGATTTTGGCCTAGTAATAAGCACTTGATCAAACATAGTTGTAATCTTCATTATTTACAATATTACACATAGTACATGTGCATCAATATAAACATTATATATTATTAAAATTTTAACATAAATGTAATAATAATTTATGTCTGTATGTTAAAGATAATGGATGACAATAAGTTCTCGGAGAATGACATGAGAAGTTTTTGAATATTTTATTAACTTATTTCTTTAATTGTTAAATATTTGAAAGGATGATAAAACGAAATATTAATTAAAAGAATCTATGCGAACGTATTTAGGCATTTTAAGATAATATAGATTAATAAAATGATTCAATCTTATGATAAATGATATAGTTTTATATAAATATTTATTACTACAGGTTAGCAACAGAAAGTTGTAGTATAATGGTAATCGTGTTGGATTTTTATACGAGCGACGAAGGTTTGATCCCTGTAGATTAAAATATTTTGTTTTCAAAAAATTCGTGACCCGTCGGACCAGTTGGGGTCGAACCCAATTGGTCCACGGGTCACGGATTCCATAATCGTAACCCGACCGTTACTTGACGGGTCCGGTCCCGTCACGGGACAAATCCATTGACCCGTTTAACCTGACTGTTGACCAGGGGCCGGTTCGGTTCATGGGTTGGCCAGCCCGTGGCATGTCTATGTACGTATAGATTTTTTCTACCATAAACCAAATGTCATCAACTTACTATCAAGTTTGTCTAACACAACTTTATTTAAAAACAAAGGGATAGCATCCAAAAACAAAATATTGCTTCGAGCTAGCTCATTTGTCACTTGATTGCCTGGTCTTTGACAGTGAGCTAGGCCAGCTCCCGGGAACTTCGAGAAAAGAAATCTCACACCTTCTGCCAAAGGTTCCTCCATCGAGAAGGATGGAGGCTTCTAATAGCTTGGATGGCATCCGATTCTACAATCCAATTAGTACATCCCATCTCTGTTTGCTTATAATAGCTTGGATGGCATATACAATATGTATCCAGTGCTGTATCTTCCTATAATCCTCACGCTAATCCTTCAAATCTACTCCCATAAGCTCCAACATATCAAGCTAAAAACTTCCAGATCAAGAAGATGTCCTCTGACAGCTATCCAATAAAATAAATCTCTTCCAATGTATAGTTTTGACATATGAAAACAGGGAAGTATCTTTGATAAAAATAAAGTAAAAGGATATTTCTCCATTGGTTGTTCTGTGGGCACAAGTTCATATAAAAAATTAAAAAACACAGAGACAAGCCCAACATTTGTTTTGTTGCAAAGTATCTGGTTCGTGGACCAATGATCGTGGAGATATTTACAGTTCACATCATGCCATCACCATTAATTCAATTTGTAGTGTTTTTATCTATTAATTTGTCGCCTTCGTATATGATCAGCTCATCGGCTTTTCCTAAGGTTATGCTTGTTTGTATTTTCTAAAATATAGTTTTCTCTTTATCTCAGTGAAAGAAACATAAGTCTCGTCTTTTTTTATATTTCTTCTGAAAACTTATTTTTTCTATCACTACTTTCGATAAATTATTCTATTTTATACCACTAAATGTTCAGCTCGGGTCCGAGGTAAAACTCCTCTTAGAATTTATACTAACAGCCCTCCATCTTGGCTCCACTAGACCACTACCAGGTCGGGCGCGCATCTTGCTGACCAGACATGGTACCTCGGGATTTCGTCGCACGACTAGTATAACATCCCGACCTAATAACGTAATGATCGATGGTCCGACCCCACATAAGCAACTTGGCCCTCTTGATTAATTCATGATGAATACACTGACAATTACAGAAGAAGCCATCCCTACCTACTGAGGGTAGGTGATAGTACATGTCAGACCCACTCCAATTCATGATTACCCAGACAGGTACATCCAACCACTTTGCCCACCTATAAATACCCGGGTAAATCTTCCCTTTTATTCATCAGTAACTTCATTTCTTCTCCTCTATACGTGACCCAGACAGGTACATCCAATCACTTTGCCCACCTATAAATATCCGGGTAAATCCTCCCTTTTATTCATTCAGTAACTTCATTTCTTCTCCTCTATACTTACTCTTTGCCCCAAAACACTTATTCTAACTTAAGCATCGGAGGACCTTCGTCGGGATACCTCCCGACGCCCTTTGACCGAGTTTTTGTGTTTGAGGATATCGCTAGCGAAGCACAATCCAACCTACCGAACTCAAATTCGTTCATCTCCCGACCCGACGAACCTTACATGGCGGTAGCTCATTGGCTGGGCGAAATCCGGTTTGGTGAAATTCGAGGGTCAATGAAACTACGACTTGAAACTTGAAATGTGATATGCATATGTTTTTTTTCGATTGATTAGCAATTCATTGACATATTGAACTCGATTTTGATTCTTGATATAAGGTCACTTGTAAACCACGTAAACAGACTTTTCATTCTGCTCGTTGGACATCATCACCTATTAGCGGGCACCACTAATTAATATATATAGATATACACACACACA
The DNA here is from genome assembly GCA_001598015.1 of Dorcoceras hygrometricum. Classification (NCBI taxonomy): domain Eukaryota; kingdom Viridiplantae; phylum Streptophyta; class Magnoliopsida; order Lamiales; family Gesneriaceae; genus Dorcoceras; species Dorcoceras hygrometricum. The sequence continues at coordinate 59,597 of KV014877.1, forward strand.
CACACACGTACATATGTGTGTGTTCAATCAAAATCAGTATGTATATATGTAAGAAAAATAATTTTGATAAAATAGATAACCGAATAATAAAAATATAACGGATCATATTTCGTGAGACGGATCACATCTTTAAAACATATTGCTTTCATGCCAAAAATATTATTGTAGTCCTAGATATGACTTTTATATTAATCAAAATTAACCCGACCCATGAAAAAATATAGTTTTATATCAATATATTACTTTTCACACTAAAAATATTAATATAAGGTTTTGATCGAATCGTGTCACGAGTATAACCCTATGACATCGTCTCACGAGATGCCTGCACAAAATTAAAAATCGGACACGACAGTATTTAAGTTGGATAAATATATATCTAAGTTAGGTAGAAAAACAAAGAAGATTCTATTATGTGTCAAAATAACATGAATCCCGTAAAATACAGGAGGCCATTGTTTGTTTCCTTGTCTTTTAGACGAAACAAAAAACACAATGTATGGCGTATGGGATTTGATAAATGTAGAGAATCATGACGAAGTTATTTATAAAATTCTATATCAATCATAAATATAATTTGTCTTGTGAATCAGATGGGATAACGAATGATGATAGATGGTAAGATAATGATAGAATAGTTTTTTTTTAAATTTCAATAATCATAAAACCTAAAACAAAATATTGAACTCGTTCCAGAAAGAAATAATCGATCTAGAAAAAAATATTTGCATAAATTCAAAAATCATATACTACAATACTCGGGTTTTTTTTATAAATATTGTAAAAAAAAAAACAATTTTAGAAATAATGTAAATGGGGGAGTTTTGCAAAAATAAAGCAAAACTCTATCCCAAACAGCGGACGCTGTAATGCAAATGCAGCGTCCGCTCTTCACTGTAGCGGATGCTGCAGTTTAGTTTTTTTTAATTCAAAAAGAAAAAACTGGCGGACGTCGCAGCGCTGCAGTAGTTTCTTCGGACGCTTTAGTGTAGTGTTTTGTTTTTTTTTAAATCTTAAATTTAATTTTTTTTAAAAACTAAAACTGGCGGACGGGGCAGCGCTGCAGTAGTTTTTTTTTAAATAAATTTAAAAAAAATCCAAAAATGCCGCGTGCACTGCAATTTAAATGAAGCGTCCGCTATTGATTGCGGCGGACGCTGCATTTTTTTAAAAATTTATTTAAATTGTAGCGTCCGCTGCAATCGATAGTTGACGCTACATTTAAATTGCAGCGCACGCGGTGTTAGGACAATATTTATAAGTTTTGGTGATAACAAAAATAAGACAAGATGATATTGGACTATCAGTTGTCGCATTCTACAGGAGATCGTTTTATCTATCTACAGTGGTATTTCAGCAGTTGGAGTATTCGTGAGAATTCAGCAGATGGTATGCGATCATCAGTTGAACGGTTTGAGTAGTTCAGCAGATAGATTCATCAAAAGCGATCGGCAGGTACCGATTTGAGTTTCAGCGTGTTTTGCTAAGGATTGGTAAACGACAGCGTTTTGATAAGTTAGAACGACGTCGTTGGAGTGCACAGTTTCGTTTCAGCAGATGAAGTAATCAGCAGATACTTTCTTGAAGAGTTCAGCAGTTGGTTAAGTCTATTTGTTGAAGATTGCGGAACGACAGCGTTTGGTTAAGTTGGAACGACAGCGTTTTGATTGATTCAGCAGAAGCGTTCCTTTGACAAACCAGCAGATGCACTACTTGGTGTTAACCAGCAGATGTATTTCAAAGATAGCAAAACGACGTCACTTGATTAAGTTGACACGACATCGTTTTATCGCTAAAGGAATCAGCAGATGGAAAAACGCATATGCATATCAGCAGGTGAATTCTTCCAAGCGTTTTTCCAGTCGAAGCATCTTGACAACGACGATGGATGTAAGTGCTGGTTATCAAAGTAATTTCAGGCGCAAGCTCAAAGTGTTTCAAATACGATCGTTTGCTCATAAGGAAAAGATTTGTACGATCGTACAGTTGCCTGGAATGAAGGAGACAAGTTAGGTACAATTTTGGGTAAATAGTACAGTGTACAGAGGCCGTTTCTCCATGCTTGCACAAATATGGAAAGAAGACAAATTGGCTCTGTGGATGAGCAGTTTACCTTGTAGTGGAGCAGGAATTACGGTGTACGATTTTGACAGTAATTCAAACGGGATTCATTTTCCTTTGGAGAATTAATATGACCGTTGCAGTCGAAGCCTATAAATATCAGCAGCAGTGTTGAAGAAGACACAATTCGCTTATTATCTATTGCTATCACGCTGCCAAAATCTATACAGAGCTTACACTTCGTTGATATCTTCAAAAGCTCAAAGACTCGAAGAACTTATCGGTTAATCCTCATTTGAAATACCTTCGAGTCAATCTTCTGGTCATTCATTGTTGATACCAGAAGATATTTACAGTCTCTAGATACGTGTTCTCATTGATATATTTGATAGAGTCTGTAACGAACTGTCTTGTAAAGAAGTTCGAAAAACTTTCAAAGCATTGTAAACCAGCAGCGAGGTCTGCGTGAAGTGTTGTAAAGCGCTAGGAGTTCTCGTAGCTGCGGGTTACGGGATCGGGTGATTGTAGAAAGGCTACTCTCATCAAAGTCTTTTAGTGCTACCTTCCGAGGAGGAAGAAGGGGAGACGTAGGATATTGATATCCGAACTTCCAGAAACAAACTCTCGACTCAATCTTTTACTTATGCATTTATTTACTGTTGCGCATTGTTCATTGTTCACAAACCAATCAGCCTATTTCCGCACATATATTGTTGGCTGAGAAGTTTGCATAAAACTGAGATCCAAACATTTTAAAAGAGTTTTGAAATAGAAAAATCGAAGGAGTTCATTCAACCCCCCTTCTGAACTCCTATTTGCTTAGTGATCCTATTTCCGGGACCATCAAGTGGTATCAGAGAAGGAAATCTCAGTTATTGAACAAGTTATCTTTGCGTTTTACATCATATTAATATGTCTACCTCACAACACAAGATTCCTTTGTTCTCCAGAGACGAATACGATGACTGGAAGATTCGCATGCAGGCGCATCTTGCTGCCATGGATGATGAGATGTTGAATGTTATTACTGACGGGCCTTTGAAGATAATGAAGCCCAATCTTGCATTCTCTGTATCAAATGGCGAGGCTCAGTTCCTTGAAAAAGCCAGACATGAGTACACAAATGATGACAAGAAGAAAGCTAACTTGGACAACGTGGCCAGGGACATTTTATACAAAACGCTGGACAAAGACAAAAATATGTTCAGCAAAATCAAGACATGTGCTACAACAAAATAAATATGGGAAAAGCTTGTCCAAATATGCGAAGGCAGCGATGAAACGAAAGAGAACAAGCTGACAGTGGCTCAGCAAAAATATGAAGCAATCAAGATGAAAGACGGCGAAACAATGACTGAATTTGACGAGGGCTTCAGTGCTATTATCATCGAGTTGAACAGCTTGGGTAAAGAATACAGTAACCCGGAGTTGGTGCTAAAAGTGATGAGAGCTCTGCCCAGAGAGTGGGACGTGAAAATCATGGCTATGAGGGAATCGAAGGACCTCAACAAAATGGAGCTCCATGATTTATTTGCAAATCTAAAGGCCTATGAGTTTGAGCTCGAAACCAGATCAGAAGCGCCTTCAACATCCCAACCAACGAAAGCTCTTGCTGCC
>KV014877.1:75782-129190 GCA_001598015.1 Dorcoceras hygrometricum
TGAAGATGCCCTTTCGTCTTCTATGTGATATTTTGGCAAAATCCATCTCTGTGAAGGTTGGGTCCTTCAATGCGCTTACAGTGGAAAAGTTTTCTCTGTTGACAGCAGTGGTGTGTGATGTCAAGATGAACTGGGGCAGTGTTCTGTTTGGCATTCTCAAGAAGATGGTCACTCCAGGATCGAAGCAAGCAAAGGGGTTTGCTATTCAGCTCAGCCTCATTCTGGAGAGTTTTCATAATTTGAAACTGGGGGAGTCTTCAGAGTTTCCTCCATCTAAGATTCTTACCGAAAAGATGGCATTCTCAAGAAGATGGTCACTCCAGGATCGAAGCAAGCAAAGGGGTTTGCTATTCAGCTCAGCCTCATTCTGGAGAGTTTTCAACATTTGGAACTGGGGGAGTCTTCAGAGTTTCCTCCATCTAAGATTCTTACCGAAAAGACCACTCATCGGTATATTGCCATCATTGATAAAAGTGGTGCCCAAGAACCTGCTGATGCACCAGCAGTTAAGAAGGCATCCAAGAAAAGGGCTGTCTCGAAGAAGAGACCTGCTGCCGATGTTGAAGCAGCAGTACCTAAGAAGAAGAGAACTGTCAAGAAGAAATCTGTTTCTTCTATTTCTACCCTGGAGTTGGTAGAGGTCACAGAAGAGGCTATACCTATTCAGCAGGTAGCGGAGCCATCAGCTGTTGAGGAGCCAAGGTGCCCATCTGCTGATGATGTGGATTTAATTATTCAGCAGGTGCTTGTTGAAACGCGGGAAGCTGATGCACCTGCTGATAAAGCTCAAACCGCTGTTACTGAAGAGAAGCTTTGGTTTGATCTTCCATACGACGATCTCGTGAAGCAATGGGAAGCTGAACGTCCAGTGGTCACTGCGAGTGACACTGATGAAGAATTAGCAACTGTTGATGTTGCCCTTGCTGATGGAGATCAGCAGGTCCAGGAATCTATTGCTCCAATCTCTGCTGATGATATGCTCAGTGCTGATGAGCGAATGTCGCTGGATGATATTCTTTTGACAATTCCAGTCGATATTCCTCTGCCTTCTTCCAGCATGGAGATTACGAAGATTACGATGGGCAAATCAATAAAGATTCCAGGCGTCAATAAGTGGACCTGGTTTCTACAAAGTCTTCCTCGCATTCCTACCGGCGATAAAGGGAAGGAAGTTTTGGTGGAGAAAGACCCTGTTAAGGGCAATCCTGCTGAGGAGCATTATTCTTTGATTTGTGCAGACATCGAATTACTTTGCGGGCACAGGTAATTGATGAGGTCGCTAAATTCTTTCATTCCTTCAGCTTGAAGAAACTGGCTTCAATCAATTTTGAGGAGATGTACAAAAAGGAAGAGCAAGTTTTGCACTGGGGAGAAACAGAGTCTCCGCAGGAAGCCATTCAGCGGAAATTTTATATTCTGCTTAAGTATAGAACAGTTTTGGTGTGGAAGTTTTTGGAAGCGTGGAGGGCCAATTTTGCTCCTGGCCAAGGATCTTCGGCTGTTGATATTCAAGTCATAGAGCTGCTCTCAGACCTCTATCTTTCTTTCTTGGAGGAATTGGCGAAGGAGGTGCGCAATCATGGTCTTACATGGACTAAGCCCTGTTGTTCCAAAATTTTTGAGGGGAGCCCCAGAGATCGAGGCGCTATCATTGCTCGAAACAACACTCACACTCCATCCCGGTGCTGGATTAGAACTATGTTATATGTTAATGGAGAGTGGGTTGTTGAACCTTGCGCTGATCGATGGGTGAAGATTCCCAAGCTGGTTATCTCTACTGAAGTTCCTCATCAGCGACAGTACGATGACACTCTTCCTACAATAGCTTTGGATAGAACAGTTTTGCGCAGTGTACAGAGTTTTCAGAATTCTTTTTCAGTTGCTCCCAGTGTACAGTTGTCTTTGGAGCAGCAGCAGTCTTCTTCATCTTCTACCAGCAGTTCTTCTTCGCTACACTTTGATAAGACAGATGTTGATGCTACTGCGTCTTCTGTACCTCCGGTTTCTCAAGATCTCTCTGCTGCTTTTGCTGATCTTCAAGCCAATCTTTCGGAGCAAATTTTTGACTATCAAAGTGGCCTTTCTTCAAAGCTACATAAAATTGAACAGAGCGTGTGTGACTCCCTGAGGGATCAAGCAGATATATTCAGAAATTTATCTTAGGGAGCACGACAAGAAGTTCGCACTCTTGATGATGTCCACACTATACGCTTCAATGAGTTTCGCAAACATGTCCTAGCTCAGAATGCTTCTATTTTTCAAGGACTAGCGGATGTTCGTCAAGAAGTGCAAGCTGTTAATGCCAAAGTGGACATCATGGTCTCTCGCTTAAATGCTATTCAAAAGGATGCTGAGGCCACCAAGGAAGCCCTTTCCCACCAGCTTCTCGAATTCCAAAGTCAAGCACAGGAAAATCATAATGTTATTCATGCCCAGCTAAGTGAGCTTGTTGATTATATTCATAGGGGCAGTGCTGACAAAAAGGGGGAAAGTGGCAGTCGAGGACTTCAACAGCCTGCGAATGTTCAAATTGAAGGCAGTGTTGTGACTCCTACTTTTGAGCAAAGAGTTGAAATGGCTAAGCGACGCATTGTTCATACAGTGCTGGATGCTGACAGAGCTTTACTTGCGAATCAAGAAGCAGCGGAGCGAGACAGAGAAATACGAAGAAGGGAAGCAAGAGCGTTGAAAAGAAGGAGAAGAGACTAGTTTACTTTTTCTGCTGATAATCTTTGTACACATCCTATGTACAATTTTTGTTGGTTAATAAAATTTGTTTTCCAGCAGATAGTATGCAATTTATTTTTGCATATCTTTTGTCTCGGCTGCTGAAGTTTTGTCATCACCAAAAAGGGGGAAATTGTTAGGACAATATTTATAAGTTTTGGTGATAACAAAAATAAGACAAGATGATATTGGACTATCAGTTGTCGCATTCTACAGGAGATCGTTTTATCTATCTACAGTGGTATTTCAGCAGTTGGAGTATTCGTGAGAATTCAGCAGATGGTATGCGATCAGCAGTTGAACGGTTTGAGTAGTTCAGCAGATAGATTCATCAAGAGCGATCAGCAGGTACCGATTTGAGTTTCAGCGTGTTTTGCTAAGGATTGGTAAACGACAGCGTTTTGATAAGTTAGAACGACGTCGTTGGAGTGCACAGTTTCGTTTCAGCAGATGAAGTAATCAGCAGATACTTTCTTGAAGAGTTCAGCAGTTGGTTAAGTCTATTTGTTGAAGATTGCGGAACGACAGCGTTTGGTTAAGTTGGAACGACAGCGTTTTGATTGATTCAGCAGAAGCGTTCCTTTGACAAACCAGCAGATGCACTACTTGGTGTTAACCAGCAGATGTATTTCAAAGATAGCAATCTACTTACATCAACCCGTGAAGCTATCATTAAAAACGGCGTCACTTGATTAAGTTGACACGACATCGTTTTATCGCTAAAGGAATCAGCAGATGGAAAAACGCATATGCATATCAGCAGGTGAATTCTTCCAAGCGTTTTTCCAGTCGAAGCATCTTGACAACGATGATCGATGTAAGTGCTGGTTATCAAAGTAATTTCAGGCGCAAGCTCAAAGTGTTTCAAATACGATCATTTGCTCATAAGGAAAAGATTTGTACGATCGTACAGTTGCCTGGAATGAAGGAGACAAGTTAGGTACAATTTTACAGAGGCCGTTTCTCCATGCTTGCACAAATATGGAAAGAAGACAAATTGGCTCTGTGGATTAGCAGTTTACCTTGTAGTGGAGCAGGAATTACGGTGTACGATTTTGGCAGTAATTCAAACGGGATTCATTTTCCTTTGGAGAATTAATATGACCGTTGCAGTCGAAGCCTATAAATATCAGCAGCAGTGTTGAAGAAGACACACTTCGCTTATTATCTATTGCAGTCACGCTGCCAAAATCTATACAGAGCTTACACTTCGTTGATATCTTCAAAAGCTCAAAGACTCGAAGAACTTATAGTTTAATCCTCATTTGAAATACCTTCGAGTCAATCTTCTGGTCATTCATTGTTGATACCAGAAGATATTTACAGTCTCTAGATACGTGTTCTCATGATATATTTGATAGAGTCTGTAACGAACTGTCTTGTAAAGAAGTTCGAAAAACTTTCAAAGCATTGTAAAAACCAGCAGCGAAGTCTGCGTGAAGTATTGTAAAGCGCTAGGAGTTCTCGTAGCTGCGGGTTACGGGATCGGGTGAGAACGAAAATAAGGAAAAGGTCAAAAGGGTGGCCTGGGTCAAAGACAAAGTAAAATAAAAAAATCACTGTTTCTTTATATATATATATATATATATATATATATGATGAAATCAATAATATTTCGTAAAAAATAAAGAACGAAAATAAGGAAAAGGTCAAAAGGGTGGCCTGGGTCAAAGACAAAGTAAAATAAAAAAATCACTGTTTCTTTATATATATATATATATATATATATATATGATGAAATCAATAATATTTCGTAAAAAATAAAGAACGAAAATAAGGAAAAGGTCAAAAGGGTGGCCTGGGTCAAAGACAAAGTAAAATAAAAAAATCACTGTTTCTTTATATATATATATATATATATATATATATGATGAAATCAATAATATTTCGTAAAAAATAAAGAACGAAAATAAGGAAAAGGTCAAAAGGGTGGCCTGGGTCAAAGACAAAGTAAAATAAAAAAATCACTGTTTCTTTATATATATATATATATATATATATATATGATGAAATCAATAATATTTCGTAAAAAATAAAGAACGAAAATAAGGAAAAGGTCAAAAGGGTGGCCTGGGTCAAAGACAAAGTAAAATAAAAAAATCACTGTTTCTTTATATATATATATATATATATATATATATGATGAAATCAATAATATTTCGTAAAAAATAAAGAACGAAAATAAGGAAAAGGTCAAAAGGGTGGCCTGGGTCAAAGACAAAGTAAAATAAAAAAATCACTGTTTCTTTATATATATATATATATATATATATATATGATGAAATCAATAATATTTCGTAAAAAATAAAGAACGAAAATAAGGAAAAGGTCAAAAGGGTGGCCTGGGTCAAAGACAAAGTAAAATAAAAAAATCACTGTTTCTTTATATATATATATATATATATATATATATGATGAAATCAATAATATTTCGTAAAAAATAAAGAACGAAAATAAGGAAAAGGTCAAAAGGGTGGCCTGGGTCAAAGACAAAGTAAAATAAAAAAATCACTGTTTCTTTATATATATATATATATATATATATATATGATGAAATCAATAATATTTCGTAAAAAATAAAGAACGAAAATAAGGAAAAGGTCAAAAGGGTGGCCTGGGTCAAAGACAAAGTAAAATAAAAAAATCACTGTTTCTTTATATATATATATATATATATATATATATGATGAAATCAATAATATTTCGTAAAAAATAAAGAACGAAAATAAGGAAAAGGTCAAAAGGGTGGCCTGGGTCAAAGACAAAGTAAAATAAAAAAATCACTGTTTCTTTATATATATATATATATATATATATATATGATGAAATCAATAATATTTCGTAAAAAATAAAGAACGAAAATAAGGAAAAGGTCAAAAGGGTGGCCTGGGTCAAAGACAAAGTAAAATAAAAAAATCACTGTTTCTTTATATATATATATATATATATATATATATGATGAAATCAATAATATTTCGTAAAAAATAAAGAACGAAAATAAGGAAAAGGTCAAAAGGGTGGCCTGGGTCAAAGACAAAGTAAAATAAAAAAATCACTGTTTCTTTATATATATATATATATATATATATATATGATGAAATCAATAATATTTCGTAAAAAATAAAGAACGAAAATAAGGAAAAGGTCAAAAGGGTGGCCTGGGTCAAAGACAAAGTAAAATAAAAAAATCACTGTTTCTTTATATATATATATATATATATATATATATGATGAAATCAATAATATTTCGTAAAAAATAAAGAACGAAAATAAGGAAAAGGTCAAAAGGGTGGCCTGGGTCAAAGACAAAGTAAAATAAAAAAATCACTGTTTCTTTATATATATATATATATATATATATATATGATGAAATCAATAATATTTCGTAAAAAATAAAGAACGAAAATAAGGAAAAGGTCAAAAGGGTGGCCTGGGTCAAAGACAAAGTAAAATAAAAAAATCACTGTTTCTTTATATATATATATATATATATATATATATGATGAAATCAATAATATTTCGTAAAAAATAAAGAACGAAAATAAGGAAAAGGTCAAAAGGGTGGCCTGGGTCAAAGACAAAGTAAAATAAAAAAATCACTGTTTCTTTTCCACGGTCCAGCTGCGGCCTCGTTTGCTTGAAACTCAATAGGTCTATAACATACACGGAGCAACGAAACAATAAACCACAGCCGCCACTTCAACCCTACTTGCATTTCTATGAACCAAGTTTTCTTATGTTTTTCATCTGCTCCTTGAATATACTCTGAGACCGGATTTTAAGGTACCTTAATCTGTAAGTCCCTTTGATTCTTGTATCTACTTCCAGTTGACTTGTGAATGCTGTGGCTTTAAATTTCCTGGCTGATTTGAGCTGTAATGTTTACTTATACTTTGTTTGAAGTTGCTTTCCGGTATTTTATAGGGTTCTTGAATGTGGGCTACTGCTGTTTTCTTGTTTGCTTTTTCATGAAATACAGATTCTTGTAAGTCATCGTTCTGGTTTCATTGTCCATTTGTGGTTTGTTTAGGAGTGAATGTTCATTTTGGATCGTTGATAGAATTCTCGTTAGTTGTTTTAGAACGTGGGTTGCTCTCCATTTTGAGTAAAACGGTAAAATTTTGAATCTTTCCATATTTTTTGTTACCTTTTACGATAGCATCTGCATTTTCATCGTTGGGAGATCAAGGTATTTTTGAATCATGGTTTCTTTGAGCAATTTCCGCCTTCTGAAGGCCTCCGAATCAGTGACGAATGGAGATGGGGACCTGGGAGGACTACTGCCTGGCAGCTCCACCATGATATCCGGTGAAAAACGTACATAAGCAATTTCAGCTATCTAATTTCTTCCTCTAACGGAGACGTCTGGCTACACCTCGGCTTTGGGTTAGACACTCCTGCATATGGTTTGTGTTTGACGTGCTAAGTTTGAAACCGTAAGTCTTTGTCCCTGAAATGTGATTTTTCTATGATGCGGATTATTTCTTGTTCTTGTGCTACACATATTCGAACTATTTTTCTTTTGACATATTTGAGGAGCAAATTCTTTTGCCTGCCGTGGTAAAATTTGATCTTCGTGTGTCTACTGGCAGAATTGGTACTGTTAGCTATATTGCATTATGTAAATTGTACCATGTTATTTAGTCTCATCTCCTCTGGTCTCCATGAATATTTATCACTCGCTGACTACGTAGAAAGGTAGCATATCTTGACTTTGGAATCGAGATTGATTGGTAATTTTTAATCACCGACTCTACAGATAATGATACGTGCAAAACAGCTCGGTACACTATCCCAATCAGCCAGATCCCTTTTCTTCAATGGACCACGATGTAGTACAGGGGATGGAAGTTCTTGCACTTGCTCTGATGATGAAATTTGTACTTCTAGAAGACCCGTCAGAGCATCTGTGCAACAGTCGCAAGCGGTATCCCCGTTTGTACCAAAATCTTCGTCAGGCGTGGGGTTGCTGACTTCAGTTGATTCGAGAAATGAAGGAAATGCAGTTCCTGAAAATGTCTCTCTCCCACAAGTAATTCCCGTCTCTCGATCATCAGATAGATCCAACCATGTGAGCTACGCAGATGGCTGTGACGAAAAGATAGTGGTTCATTCATCTTCACCCGTTGCGGATCATTTTATGAAAGCTGGTATTGCAGCAGTCAATCTCTTATCCGACTTTGTAAATTATAGAATTCCCTTGACCAATGGGAGTGCAACTGTCAGCTCACCTTGTAACTCTGTGGTAGATTGTACCAAGCCGATCTCTAATACAAGATCTGCGAATGTGAAAAACTCTAGAAAAGACAAAGTCTATGGAAACTCGTCAACTCAAACGGCATCTGGGTCGAACATTACGAGTGCCCCTTCTGGTTCAAAAGTCGGAGCTGACGAATCAATTTTGAGCAAAGGTGCAAACATTTTGTCGAGCAGTGGGTCAGGTAATTTCATGGAATCCGATGGAATCTCTTCAGAGACACAGGACAGGAAAAGGTCAGTCCCTCAAAGGTCAAAAGCTCATTCAAACCGCTTCATTCCAAACAATAAACAACAAGGAGGCAAGTTTGTTGGTAACATGTCTGAAGGGTTCAACAGGACAGCGAGAGATACTAAAGTAATTACGGGAGCTCCTGTGGCCAGACAATTTCCGAAGTCTAGTCACGTGGTTGAAAGTGTGATGCACATTTTACAACAGTTCAAATGGAGTCTAACTGCAGAAGAGGCTCTTATGAAGCTTGGTTGCTCATTGGATGTCTACCAGGCAAACCAGGTTCTTAAGCAGCTTCAAGATTTTAATGTGGCTCTAGGTTTTTTCTACTGGTTGAAACGGCAACCTGGATTCAAGCATGATGGGCACACGTACACCACCATGGTGGGCATTCTTGGCCGGTCTAGACAGTTTGGGGCAATAAACAAACTACTTGATCAGATGGTTGGTGATGGATGCCAGCCAAATATCGTTACTTATAATCGTCTTATACACAGTTATGGTAGGGCCAATTACCTGAAGGAAGCTATGGGCGTCTTTAACCAAATGCAGAACATGGGTTGCAAACCAGACCGTGTGACATTTTGTACACTTATTGATATCCATGCAAAAGCAGGGTTTCTTGATGTTGCCATTGACATGTATCAGAGAATGCAAAAGGCGGGGCTTTCTCCCGATACTTTCACTTATAGCGTGATCATCAATTGCCTAGGGAAAGCTGGCCACTTGGCTGCAGCACATAAGCTATTTTATGAGATGGTCAATCAAGGCTGCGTGCCGAACTTGGTGACGTTTAACATTATGATTGCATTGCAAGCAAAGGCGAGGAATTACCAAGGTGCCCTACAGCTGTATCGGGATATGCAGAGTGCTGGATTCGAGCCTGACAAAGTGACATACAGTATAGTTATGGAGGTTCTTGGACACTCTGGCTTCCTGGATGAAGCTGAAGCTGTATTTGTAGAGATGAAAAGAAAGAATTGGGTTCCAGATGAGCCTGTTTACGGTCTTCTTGTGGACTTGTGGGGAAAGGCAAGTAATGTAGAGAAGGCCTGGCAGTGGTACAATGCGATGCTTGATGCAGGTTTACGCCCCAATGTACCAACTTGTAATTCTTTACTTAGTGCGTTCCTCAGGGTACACCGTCTGGACGATGCCTATAACTTACTTCATGGCATGCTTGGTTTTGGCTTAAATCCTTCCCTACAGACCTACACCTTACTTCTAAGCTGTTGTACAGATGCACAAACATCATCCAATATGTCATTTTGTGGTAAGCTAATGACTTTAACCGGTCATCCGGCCCACGTGTTCTTACTCACCATGCCTACACCTGGAACTGATGGACAGAACGTGCGTGATCACGTGAGCAAGTTTCTTGATAAGATGCATAGTGAAGACCGAGAAAGTAAGAGGGGACTCGTGGATGCAGTAATCGATTTCTTTCACAAGGCGGGACTTAAAGAAGAAGCTGGATCGGTCTGGGAAGCAGCAGCACAAAAGAATGTCTATCCGGATGCAGTGACGGAGAAAAGTTCCCGATATTGGCTGGTAAACCTGCATGTTATGTCGGAAGGAACTGCAGTGACTGCACTTTCAAGATCTCTTGCTTGGTTTCGCAGGCAAATGCTGATTTCTGGTATTGGCCCCAGCCGAATCGATATCATAACCGGTTGGGGACGACGAAGCAGGGTGACAGGTGCCTCCATGGTGAGGCAGGCAGTGCAAGAATTGCTGGAAATGTTTTGTTTTCCATTCTTCACAGAGAATGGCAATACTGGGTGCTTTGTTGGATGCGGCGAGCCCCTCAACCGATGGCTGCTTCAATCTTATGTCGAGCGGATGCATTTACTGTAAGTCTTAACCGAGTTAAATAAATGTGCCATCGCCAGTTTTGTTACATGAGGAGCGAGCAAACGTATGTTGCTTCTGGCATTATTCAATTGTTGCCGTGTGATGGGGCTTTATAGTTACCGGCTAAAATCGAATTTTGGTTGGCCAGTTAAATTTTTTATTTGACCTGTGAATTCGCAGGTCTCTTGTTATCAACCTGAGAATTATTTTGTACAATGTAAATGCTTGAAATGTTTGGTGTAGTCGATATATGTATGCATGAAAAAAAAAACTCTATATATATATATAGAGAGAGAGAGAGAGAATCCAATATTATAAACGCTATATTGATTTGCAATATAAAAAAACTGAAGATCTATATATTACCTAGGTAAAATAAAAAGGTAGAATACTAAAATTTAAAATTTCATAGCAATTAGTTTTGCAGACAAGGATAAAATCAAATTCTAGGTTAGTAGTATAATAAAATTAGAGTAGCAAAAGTTCGTATAATCATAGTTTATAATTTAGTTATCTTGTTCAGTCGGTTTTTAATTTGTGTGGGACATTTTTCAACCTCGATTCCTCAAATAATCGGGAAAACAAAAAAGTTTAAAACATGACAACTTGAAAAGCTGGAAAATATAGTGAAAAAAGGTTAATAGCCTGAAATAAAAGGATGCCAATGCCCTATGGGTTATTTTCATGCATGTGCGGAAATGGATTTCTATTTTGCACATAATAAACGAACGCACACATTCCGAAGCAATATATGTCGAGTTTCTTGTACAACCTGGAAATTATCAAATTTGTAACTCAATTAGACATTGCGTATGGAGGTGGGATGTAAATTAAAATACACATGATTCAAGCAATAAAAGCTATGGATAAATCTTAGATAATTCGATTTTTTTAAAAATTTGATATGTGAACCAATCTATCCAAAAGTGCCCAGGTGGGCAACCAACTTCTCAAAATGGGATTTGCAGATCGGCTTCAACTTGGATTTATCCATTACCACTAAAATTAGGCCTCTTATTAGGTATCAATACGTGAGGGGAAAATAGAGAGAGAGAAATGGTACCAAACATTCCTAACATTTTATTGAGTTGACATGCCTAACTTTTCCGCTTCTCTCTTACATAAAAATGCTACTCAAGTCTCTCAAATCAGAATCTGAACTACTTAAAACTATAAAGATCTGTGCTGCCCATTGTTCCAGTGCCCCCAATTCAAATAAGACATATCTACTGTGTCACCTCCATTCTTCCGAACAATTCAATTTGTGCCATATTTTTGCACCAAAAGTCAAGAGTTCTCTGATATTGTTGGATTCTTTTCATACATGATACAAGAGAAATGGCCTTGAAGATTCGTAACGGTCAAGCCTGTGCAGTGTGTAGGTACCAAAGGAGGAGGTGCACCACTGAATGCCTCCTTGCGCCGTATTTCCCTGCTGACCAACCAAAAATGTTTCAGAATGCACACAAGCTATTCGGAGTCAATAATATCAAGAAAATACTCGAGCATCTCAGCCTGGATCAAAAAATCATTGCCGCCAAAACGGTCAAGTATGTTGCTAATATGTGGAATAAGTATCCGGTACATGGACCTTTGGTGGAAATAAGACGGCTCATTTACCAAATTCAGGTGGTTGCGGAGGAACTTCAAGCTGCTCTGGCACAACTTGCGTCTTACAGACAGCAGCATCAACTTCAGGATATGTCACACGATACTCACAACACTGATTCACTGCATGCAGCTGTGACATTATTTCCTGTTACACTGAATGTCTCATATTCTAACAATTTCAATAGTTTTAGTGACAATTATTCTGATGCGAAAGTAAATGATGCTGCCAATGCTTTGTGGCTTCAACAAATGAATAGTAATAATTACAATGCCAGTTTGATAGCAATGCAATCAGAGTTGACATCACAGCCTATGTCTATTCAGCAAGACACAACTCAAGATATTGACGAGATACATAAACTTTTTTATGGTTCTGATTACAGGAAATCATACATTGGCTCCATGAGATTATGCGGGTACGGTTTAAGTAATTAAATCATAAAAATAGATAGTTTTTGTTTATCAATACAGTCATCGGTACATCCAGAAGAGTAAAATGATAAAAACGAGATCCAGTCGGTAAACATGAAATTTAATCTGCAGCATGGAATCATCAACCGGGTACTCGAGACAGGTGATTGAGCAAATGGATGAAAAGGAACTCAAGAACGCTGCAGGATGTTTTACTTTTGCTGGTGTCTGACTGATATATGGAGGAAAAGAAACCGAAGGTCATCCTCGCACAACGGGTTGTACACTCGTGAGTCTTCTCATTCATATGTCGAGTAGGTTCCTATGTTGGTTTATCTTTGCAGGAAATGAAACCTTTTCCAGAAAGATAAACAAGCATAGCAACATTGATTTCAATTTTTTTTTTCCCAAAAGCACATTTTCACCGTACATTCACATCCTTTTATACAATCATTTTTTCATATATAACTCTTCATTATTTCAAAAAATATTTTATCTTGTATTGCAACCAAATAGATTGTATTATCAATTTTAAGCTAAATATATAAACGAAAATTACGTTACATTTGGAAATGACATGGAAAGTGAAAAAAGCATAACAATCCAGATACAGCAGAAAATTTCCCCCCGAACAATCTAACATAGCAGTCCCTCATGTTTCCTCCTCCAACTTCTGGAAATAAGTTTCTCAAAAAAGTTCTTAGATAATATTGGAAACATACACAAACATCACCAAAGCACTGCTACTTAACGATGCAGTTGCATTATGGAAGATGATGACTCTTCCGGCCAAATTCGAGCATGATAAGAAAAATTATCCGATCACCAGGCATAGATCAGTTCTAATCAGCTTTTTTTCAGGCCAATTAACAAGGAGATGCAACTAACACAAGAAAATGAGCAGGTATAAGCAAACCAAAGACAGAATGATACTATACTCAGGAAAGGAGGTGAAGGGAAAAAGAGTTATTTTGCCAAATTTGACTAATGACTGAAATATCTCAGTCACTAACAGTACCAAAGTGGCAAAGTGGTACTAAGGGAATAATGATTTGCATAAATCACAGGAAAAATCATAATACAATTCAATGTTTTCCAGTTCAATGTTATTCTCGGAAACTTCAGAGAGAGTCATATTCACAATGCAAAATTTGTACATAAGACTTCTAGTTAATTAGAACCCCCAAAATCTCTCTACAAGAGAATGAACATTACATATTAGCTTAATTTGTATCTATCTACTTAAACGTGCAACTGATTCGTTCATGGTTAAATCTCACAGGACTATTCAACCATGCTTTAAAAAATTCCGAAATTGCAAAGTATTCAAATCACACAAGCCTGGTATTAAAGGAACCACAATGAGGGCACTTGTGGTAGAGCCAATGGAAAGCAGCAGATCCTCTTTTTTCACAATCATTGCATAAGATAACCTGCAAATAGAATGTAACAGTCCATTAGTTCCCCTGAGATATTCAATCACTTTCACATAAAAGTAAAATAGAATGCAGTCAACCTGTACTTTGCCAGCATACTCCTCAGGAATTTTCTCTTCTGCCAACAAAGCATCTAACATTCCAAAATACACCTGAAAAGGGGAAATTGATTTTTAACCATAGCAAAATGCCATATTCAACAGATAAATACAGTAGGAAATGGTTGATAATATAACATACTAGCTCCTTTCTCACGACCTTCACAACTGTCCTGTTCAATTCTTTAGCAAGTGTTGGGAAAATCAAAATTCAATGGGGAGAATTTATTGATTACAGCCACCGAGGTTGGCATTCAGAGAAACCATAAAAGTATTTCTCGAGAGAGCCAACATCTATCAACCTCGAACTCAGTTCATCCACTTTTGGAACCTTTGTTTTAATTTCTTTGCTTCAGAAATTGTTATAATCCTTACATAGCTGCAGAAACTAACACTTTTTACAAATATAGCGAAATGTACTCCAAAAATGACATGGTCCCTGTACACCTAAAGGATAAGGCACAGAAGTCTAAAAGCCAACAAGTCATATTTGAAGCTATGAATTAGGCCATGTTACAGTGAAGTGTAGGGTGGGTTTGGGTATTGCAGGACTTCAACATACAACCATGAGGTTAAAACCAATGTTGATGGTTTAGTATTACAATAATGAGTTTGCTGTAGCTCACTAACTAAAATAGAGGACAGTATAACTGTGACCGATAACAAAATTAAGTACATAATTGCTCACAAATGAAACATAGATATAGTATAAAACAAATCATTAGAAGAACAAAGATGAACTAACCTGCATGTCACCCAGTGACTTACTACAAATTGGGCAGATGTAGTGAGAACAAGTGTAGTCCTGACAATAGGATTAAAAGATGTTAAATATGAACAATTTTGAGCAGTTCAAAAAGGTTCATAAGAAGACAAATACCTGAAAGCATGCCGAATGCATCAAATGGCCACATCGAAGTGCCTTCACAGGAAAACTTGATGTAAATATAAATTCATGGCAGATAGGACAGTTTTCCTCCAGGCACTTCTCCCTGCATACGTGTTCAAAGAGAGACCTCGACATGCATGCATTGCATTTCATGCAATGGAAGTAGTCGAGTCCCAAGCCTTTTCCTACTCGACACAAGTTGCAGAAAGGGCAATGGTATATTTGCCTGTACATAATTATTTGAAGGCAGAAAATTCAGAAGTTAACAGTTGTCAGGATTACCTCTAGATATCAGAATTTTGATCAACCACGAAAAACACGAGATATTGCTTGTTTTAGCATTTCAAAAGACCAGGAAACAATTAGAGTGTGTTCTATGCTTCTAAAATATACTTTCAATATCTATTTGCTCATCACGAAAATGAGACCTTCAATATCTATTTGCTCATCAGGAAACCATTAGAGTGTGTTCGAGGCTCGCAAAAATCTCGAGTATGTTATTTCTGTCTTTACCAATTCTCCAAGTTTATCTTTAGTTTCAAGTAGTTATAACAGTCACATGCCAATGGTACGATTGTACTGTAGTTATCCATGAGAAGAGACATTTTCATGGCTCTTTGAATCCAGATAGTACCAGCACCCTTGTCTACCTACCCAAAGCCACAGAGTTAGACAACAATTATCTTTTAAAAAATTTGGTCTACTTCCTTATCTCACCTTTCATCGTCAAACAATTTGCAGATGCTGCAATAAAATCTGGCCATAGAGAAATCATTGCAAGAACTGGTGGTACATTTGGGGCCAATCGGTTGAATTTTCAGGCATTTCATGCACATCATTTCTGTAATGGTTCTCCTACACCATGATCGAACAAAATGAGCAATGATGCAATGATGTAAACAAAAAAATAGACATTGATGCTAGTCTAACCTGTCAATCGAATGATCTGTTATGTCGTCGTCATCATGACACCGAATGCATGTGTATAGTTTATTGCAGCATGGTGCCAAGATCTTGCAATTCCTCTTGTAGTGTTTGCAACCAAAAGTATGTTTTAGAGGATCTCGATAGGATGGACTTAGACCTGGAATTTCTTCCTTATCATTTGTTTCAGTATCTTCTCTAGATGTCTTTTGTCTTACGATCCAACGACTGTATGAAATTAGAGAACAAGTCAAACCTAGAAAAGGGGGAAAACCTGTGACCAAGGTTTTAGAGATTTAAGCACGTGAAATTGTCTAAAAATTTCCGTCGACAAGTGGCAATACTTGCTAACATAAACCATCAGCACCTCAAAAATAAATGGGGAAAAACCTATTATGTAAGGTGTCGGTGGACATGATGTTAATAACATGTTAAAAGGTAAGAATTCAAGGAGAAAGTATATTTTTGTGACATCATTAGTCAACCTTAATAGGGTAGATTGACAACATAAAAACTTATAAGCTTGACGGTTAAGACAGTTTACTATGAAGATTCCCAAGACCCTCACACGACATTTGGACAGGACGCAATTGATTAGTGCTCACCTCATCAGTAAATTCTGAATAATATACGACTTTTTTTGACTATCCAGATTAGAGTCACGAGATACTCTTCTTATTGTTGCTTCCAGCTCCTCTTGATTCATAACCAGAGGGTGATCCAGATGGCTCCATTCATTAGATTTTGTTACTGGAAGATTTTTCCCATCATGCTGGTATATGTCATTTGTTTCATTGCATTTCTTCTGGTCAACCTCTTTCTGAAGTTGGATCAGATCTCGAGAACTGTATCCATCTTGGCCTCCCACTGTTGCTTCATCTACAATGCAAGATCCAGACTGCTCAAAAGTTTCGGTAGAAAATTCTTTTTGAGCCTCTCTGTCATCTGTATTCTTTTTACTTGGAGTACCTTCTCTCAGCAGATAAGTTGAAACAACTTCCAGCGGATCAGCAGCCAAAGAATGAGAAGGTCTTGATACCGTTGCAATCATTGTTAAGCAATATCCTGTCATTCCTTTCCACCAATCACCTAACCATTCATCAAACTTTGTATTTCTTGTAACCTTGTGCAATAAAGTCATCATGGCTATCTGTTCATCAGAAGTTAAATGTGCCATCAGCCAGGGTATCATTTCCTGTAGTAGTTCTGCCCTTGTTCGTCCAAGCATGTGTCCTACAATCTTTTCTTCTTCAGAAGCAGAGAAGCATCCCCTAAATCTTGAAAAAATTTCAACTTCCTCTCGGTGTATATGATCAGATATTACTTTCTGCAGGGATAGACAACTATCATGTAGTTGTAAGCACAATTGTTGACGCTGCATCAGCCTCGTTTCATTGCTGGCCTCATCATGGAAATCGGAGATCTCACGTAGGATCATGGAAGTTTTCATGAATTGTTTAACTTCCAATTTATGGTCAATGCTGTAAGAGTGGCTGATGTTTTGAAGTGCTTCCTTCGATTCCAGAGCTGGAAAGGCAATCTCATCCTCTGAAATACTATGAATGTGATACATATTGAACAAAAGTTTGAATCGTCTCTCAAAGTCTGGAAAAACCCCAAAATCTGTGGCCATATTAGATGAAAGGGATGCCAGATATTCCAGATCTTTTATAAAGGCTTTATGGATGAGAAAGATGTGGTCCATTGGTCTCGACTCGAGAGATAAAAAGAAAGTATGTCCAGATTCAGCAGGATGTTTTGGAACTTGGTGTACTCTTTCAAAAACCTGAGGGAATAATATATGCAGATTCCTCAGACAAGAATTAGATGAATCGTGCATTGCTGTTGCATCAGAGGAAGAAGATGAAGGGTTAACTACACTTTTGTTCACCTTTGTATCCCAACTTGGATCTAGAAACTTTTCAGAGAATTCAGCACTCTGCCTAATTAGCTCAACCAAGTAATAGCTTCTACCATTCAACATTTCTTGCAAAGATTTTCTGAATTTTGCGACAGAGGT
The DNA here is from genome assembly GCA_001598015.1 of Dorcoceras hygrometricum. Classification (NCBI taxonomy): domain Eukaryota; kingdom Viridiplantae; phylum Streptophyta; class Magnoliopsida; order Lamiales; family Gesneriaceae; genus Dorcoceras; species Dorcoceras hygrometricum. Next base: position 93,241 of record KV014877.1, read on the forward strand.
CTTCCCAGAAGAACCTACGCGAACCCACTCGTACAGAAGAGAAATAAAAGACTTATCAATCAAAGGGCATTCCAAAACCATGTTCTTCAGAATGGGATTGGGGTGGTTCCCAGAAATATGAGCAGAGTACCAGGTGACAGTGGACTTTAGCAACCCAAGTGGCATCATGCGAAGGCTTGTGTATAGTAACCACAGTTGCATTTCCCGGGAGCAATTCTTACTAAGAAATGCAAAAACCTGAAATAAATCAAAAAATTAGCCAACGGGTATAGACCACTGTTTGACCCCCAACTACCAAGCATAATTAAGATAAATTAAGGGAACATGGAAAATAATTAGATTTTTTCTCTGTGTGTGTGTGTGCAGAGGTGAAAAAGCAAGGGTGTATGAGAATTTGGTGTGGCTGACTAAGAGTGTTTTCCAATTAAGAAAATATGAGTTTGATTTCAATAACTATGAACCATGACTTAAGAATTGATTTGTAGTAGTATTCGACTCAGGTTGAATTAATGGGATATTGGCATAATATGTGTGATAGCTAACAAACTTTATAAGTGACTTATCCACGGAGTACCATACTTTACAACCAACCAAAGTCAACTGAATCAAGGAAACATAAAATATTCGGCATGATTCTTATGATTTTAGTCTTCATAACAAAGTAAAACTAGATGCTTGTAAAGCTAAATTTCACATGGAGAATTTTCAACAGCTACCATGCTTCAAACTTTAACCCTGGGGCAAGAATTTGTAAGAAGAACAAATTCAAGTGCATCAAACTAAAGGAACTAAAACTAGATGTGGGGCCACACTGTACAAATCATATTATAGTAAGTAGTACCTTTGATTCAAGAACAGACAGGTTTTTGTTGAACCCCTCCACAAGGGACTCCAACTCTTTGGAAAGCATCTCAATGAAGCTTCTTGGTTGTTCCAAACTTTGAAGTTCAAAAAACAGCAACCTTCTTAGACGTTCGATCTGACTTTCTTCAACCAGTCGACTGCAAGGGGGCAGGTTGCTTTTGGCTAGTTCATTAAACAGTGGATAGAAGATTTTGTCCAAAGAATTGCTGCCATCAAAAAGATAACACAGAATAAAACTGTTAGATGCGCACATAGAACATAGAAATACAAAAAATTGTCTTGTGACACAGATTTTAAATATTTTCCAAACATGAATAGTAATGAAAAATCATGAAGTCTTGACGAGACATAAAAAAAAAGGTTAAGAAGTCAAGAAGCTCACCTATAGTAGATCAGTACATCTGCAATAAATTTCATATGAACGATGACCAGGGGAAGGGTTGAAAAGGAGTCTGAATTTTTAATCTGATGCAATTCTTCAATAATTTGATTGAAGTCTCTTCTCATCGCAAGATGCCAATGAGAAATACTGTTAATAGGGACATCAGCACCACTTGCTTTGATTGAGCAATCTTTATTATGTTGCAGAATCTGATGAGGATATAGCTCAAGTATATCCTTGGATCTGTATAATTCATTCAAAAATTGATACCCTTTGCAGGGATCAGAAGATGATCTCTCATTATGTTGAAGCCAGGAAACCACCACCTATGGAATTCATCAGTTATTAAGGAAAATACCCTGTATCCCTAAGAAATTTTGCAATGGTTTTACCTTTTGAAGTGGTATTTCTCTAGATATGACAACCTTTACGCAATCCAGGACCTCTAGTTTTTCGTCCTCAGAAAGATGAAATGTCATCCACGGCAAAAACTCCTCCAGCAGAATGACAGGAACACTGCACATGTACTGCCATACAAGCTGAGCCTGTTCTTCAGAAGTGAAATTCTGCTTTAACAAAGGAAAAACCTGCATTCAAATGCATGAATATTAAGTAAGAGGTTCCTGGATTTCTTAAGGTTGTCAGTAGGAAAGCTATAAAAAAGATTTTGTAACTTTATCAAAACGAATTAGTTATGTTATTATTCTCATTTATTCTCCATAAACTGGCAATATCCGCAAAATCCTTATGAACATCTTTTAATCTGGAACAATAAAACATAAGTAGCCTAGAAAATGCAGAAATTTATGTACATGTGTAAGACCAAATTCCCCTAGAGTAGGAACATATATCCCAAACATCGGAATTCATATGTGATGTTCGGTGATCCAAGAACAATTTCACACTAGAGTCAGTATTTACTGATGCAAAATTTTCTAATAATCACCTGTTCTTCTTCTTTCTCCATGTGATGGCAAATCATCGCCTGGACAGTACTCAAGGAAAAAAGAAGCTCTTGAAACATCTGTGAAGTTCCGTCATCTACCAGGAAGACATCCAAGAGATGAAAGATAGACCTGAACTCATCGTCAATAGATTTATGTTCAAGTGAATAAGCTGGCATCACATTCTTCACACGTTGGTCTAATGCCAGAAATATAACCTGTTGGAAAATTCAGAAATTAAGTAAGGAGTTTAATTTCATTCTTGTACTGGTCTGGTTGTAAACGAGAACTTGAAGGAAGTACAGGTATAGAAACGTTTTCTAAATATATTTTTTCCAATGAAACCACAATATTAGAGGCACAATAACATAAGAGGTAATTTGAGATGTGTGTCTCATTGAATTGAGGTGCACTAAATAATATGTTAGAATCTGAGTGTCTAACAGAAGTATGTCACCTAGTATCTAATATTGAGCATCAACAAAACTAGTATTAATTGGTGTACAAGCAAATTGGAAGGACTAACATAATAGATGCCACTTTAAACATGAAATCCTTTTATTGAGGCAAAAAATACGTATTGAGCCTTAAAGATGTACCAACAGAGGAGTCTCATGGCTAACTAACGAGCTGAAGGACTGACCCTTGGCACGCCCCTGGTCGAGGGTTGCATCTTGTGCATTGACACACATCCCTTTTGTAACTATGAATACTACAAACTCTCTATGGGTTATGTTGATTTTTTGCATGTGATATTTATAAACTCATTAGATAAATTAAATATTGTTTATACATGGGAGCAAAAACCTCAAGTCTGGAATGTGAATTGTACCAAGAGTCGTGGTCTAATCAACATTATAAGAACGACAGAAAAAAAAATTGTAAGAGCGGAATAAGTTTATGTACTGCCAAAGTCGGAGTTAAATTTTCATAATATTCTGTGAGAAGAAAAATTTTTAGATACCAAAATTTTGTTAACCATTCATGACCTTCTTCCAATCGGATTACTACTGTTTAGAAACGAATGGATGAGTCATAAAAAAATAGCCGTGTTGCTTCGTTAGTCTATTATGCAAGTATGTTACAAGGTCAGCTTCTTTACACCAATAGAAAGTCTTTTTGTTAATTCACAGTCATTAAGATGAAACAGCTGAAACAGAAATCATAATCCACAACCACACACTGACCTCGTCTTCAGCTGCACAGTGATAATTATAAACCAGTTTCAAGAATTCCAACCTCTGTGATAAGTCAACGACAATTTCACGATTGCATCCGCCATTTTCTGCAGCCTCCGCCGCTTCCCGGCGGAGCGAAGACAGCTCCGAACGGAAAGCCTTATGAGAGACGACGAAGAACAAAACGGGAGCATCGACTAGTTTGATTCCGTCGAGCGAAGACGGCAGCTCCACCGAGTCGTCCTCGTTCTCGCATTCTCCGCCGTCCATCCACTGACGCGCCGCCGCCAACTATCATCCAATTGGGAAACGGAGCAGAGCAGAGGGCGAAGCTCCAGCATTGGAACAGGATCGCCATTTTATGTGTGTTTTTTCTCTTGTTCTTGGGGCCACATCAAGTTTCAGACATCAAAATTTATTAATTTAATGCCTTTTTTTTTTACTAATGGTTTTGTCGGGTTAGTTTAGTTGGTATTGTTAACTTGGTTTTGCCACGTTTGACTTTAAGACAAACGGTCCATGGCGCCAGTAGTTAGTGCTATTGCCAGAGCCTAAATTGCTTTCGGCAGAGCTTTTTTTTTTTTTTTTCCCTTCTAAGAGCTTTATAAGTTTGATCTCTCGGCCATTTCCTATAAATTTTACTAAAATACTCAATAATTCATATTTCTGTAGGAGTACCCAAAAAAAAAAAAAAATAAGCAACAATAAACATGAAAGAGTCATACTCAAGCTAGATATTAGAAGAAAGGGAGAACCAAAACAGTCTTTTTTCTGGGAAAAAAAAATTAGTTAAAGTATATATAATTTGCAACAATACTACAGTACTCAATAGAATATTGATTTAACTAAAATTCAAAAAATGTTGACTGGATCCACATTTTGTATTATCCAATATATATTTCCTACATTCGAATATATCACAATTTTTTATTATTTTGTTTCAAGTTACTCATTTATTTATTATGGAATATTTTTGTCAATGTACACATATCGAATGAGGAAAATGCAATGCCATCATAAAAATGTTGGATATCTCGAAATGTGATGCCTAAAAATATTTGTCACTCTTTTTTGTTTTATCACACAAGGGCATCTCCATATATAGTGTAGGATAGAGTGTCAATTATAGGTTATGATTTAATATTTTTAAACGAATAAGATGGCATGATTCATGGCATTTGGTCAGTAGGTTGCCGTGGAGCATGCCACATCCCTGGAAAATGTTCACCTACGCGTGTGGAAGAGCCTGCACACGCGCGCGTAGTTGCATTCTAACCTTTTGATAAAACCCGTGATAGTTTTGAATAAACAAATTTGATACGGTCGATCGCAGCATGGACATTATGTGGGCATCAAGCTGACGTAGTAGTACCTAGAAGTGTCACGTCAACCTGGTGTCCACATGGTGTCCATGTTGGGTGCCCACCATATCATTTCTTTTGAATAAATGAATTTTTATTTTTAAAAGAGCAACTATATTTATGCTTCATATTTTATTAATAGTTTTGTACTTTGCTTTTATTATCTTTAATGTTAAAAACGAGGGAAAAATCTTGTGACATTAATTGAATAACTAACCTTGACATCATTCAAGCAGAGAACTTAAATAATACAAAATTAATCCGAAATTGTGGTGTGACCAAGAATTGGACTAAATATTATTTCTCCTTCTCGATGGTAATTAGTCGATTCAACAGAATTGATAATTTCGTTTTCGCTTGAACTTTTCTCATATTTTGCCGCCACATAGTATATAATAAAGATTATAGATTAGTTCGATTAGATAAAATAAGTTGTACGGAGTGGGGTTCTTGATAAAATAATTTTTATGTTTAATGTTCCCACCAAAAAATCTATGTATGATGAACTTTCACCGAATAATGATTTACTGCCTAAAAATCAACTAGATAAAAAAATCCACACAATCAATAATTAGTTACTCAAGAATGAAGAAATTCCCATCTGAATAAAGGAATATTTTGTACGCTTTTTTTAAAAAAAATATAAGATATATATAAAATGACTAAGCAAAAATCCCATAGTTATTCTTTTTGTTAATGAAATCTCACACAATTGATCTAATTACTCAATTTAACATTCTATCAAAAATTTTAAAACAGATTTTAAATCTAAATGAATTTCAAAATTCTCATATAATGTGACACGGTGATTAATGTTAGTTGAGGTATATGCAAAATACAATATCTTTCATTTGTATTCTATTTTTACTGTGATTTATCTAAATATTTTGTATAGACTATTTTGAGCTATATGTGTGATTCTTTAGAATCGAATCAACTTTACATGTTATTTAAATACAACTGAAACAAATAAAATTAGCAGAACATTTTTTTAGGGCTGAAAAATGTTTTCTAAAAAACAATTTTATCAGTCATCTTCAAAAAATAAAATAATAGTGATAAAAATATTAAGAGATTGACTATAATTGTTATTATTATTATATTATTATTATTATGTATAGATACATCACATGATCATGTATTAATTAAATAATTTAGATTTGATTCGTTTGACATCTCTAAAATAAAATTACGCGAGACAAGTATTGAATAATCTACTCTAAGTTGTGTGGGACACCGATATGAATACTTGATCAAGTATTCATTAAATTGGTGGACATCTCTAGAATAGAACTACTAGTAAAAAAATAGTTGAATAACCATACTAACTTGTGTGGCCACAATAAAATAAAATCATGATTTTTTTTTAACCATAAAATTGAGTCATGCGTTCGATAGACGATAATCACGCTCTAATTTGTTTGACTTCACTAAAATAAATTTATATAAGTCTAATAAAAAAATAAATGGCTCCACCGGATATCTAGTCTCTATGACCTATGTTCGGTTAAAATTTTAAAACAAACAAAAAAATAACGGATGAATTGGGTTAAGGAAAAAAAAATTATATCTACGGTCAACTTTGTACCGTTGTACTAAGCCTATAGTCGATTTTGCATTTCCGATAATCATTTTATTGCGATTTGGTGCTTTGTTTGATATTAAAGTTTCAAATTTGATATGGTGGACACTCCACATGGGCATCAGGTTGACGTGGCAGTACCAGGAAGTGTCACGTCAGCCTGATGCCCATATTTAGTGTCCAGCATATCATTTCTTATTAAAGTTTAGTATGCTTTATGGCATGTAAGAAATAACCGTTGGTTCCCGAAAGGTTTGGCATAGGACGATAATCACCATCCTCACTCCTAATATATCAAATAATATATATATTATTTCCTTTTATATTATTATTAATTAATAATATGTAATATATATTTATTTATTTATTACTAAATCACTATTTAGGATTCAAAGGATTTTTAGTTATAAATATATTATTATTTTTAGTTAATAATAATTATTATTATCAAGATAGGTTTAAAGATTCGATGTTATTTTCATCTTCGTCATTATTTAATCTGGGAATTTCAAAAAATCTCAAATCCGTCCCGTTTCAGGATTTCCTCGAGATAAATTGTCATTCCTGATGTGATGACACAATTGTTAAACCGCTAGTTTGATACTCATAATACAGAAATAAGTAAATGTGAATACTCAGATTTACAAAATCATGAATTACATTTTATCAAGAAGCATGAGGAAAAAATTAAAATAAAAATGATTGTAGAAATATCTATATTTTTTTACTTATTTAATAAAACTTCAATCATCTCATATTATAGTTCCCCAGGTCGTGCTATAGCTGGAGCTCCTAGATCTAACTAGAACTCCTTGTCGTTCCACCAATGTGTTACTCGAACAAAGAAAGTGGAACCATCTTACTTGGTTCGATTCGATTAAATAGACTAAAATTACGGATATAACTCTCCTGCTCGATCCAAAACATGAATCATGGGCTTAATAGAACTCACAAATTTCATTGACCCATCAACTACAAAAAATATTCGCTATCATCTACTAATATACTTGATTACTAATATATTGAAATTTATCAATACGAATATAAATAGCATCAATCACTAATTAATACTAGTTTGCAATTTCAGTTCATAATTAATAAGAAAGGTTTCTTGATCAAATATTAATTAAATACTCGAGGTTTGATTTGTATGATATCTAATAAAAATTAGGTCCGAAAGATATGGAACAACCATACTGTGTGGTTTGTGTGGCATCAAGAAGATGAAATGATGCAAGTCAGATATTCAATAATTTTGCTCAATTTTTTTGATCCGAAAATAAAATTATGTAAGATGAATAGTGAAGATAAATTACCCCATGATTCATGTTGCTACGAAAATTTTATGATATTTAATGAATAAAAATTAAATAAAAAAGGGAGAGATGATACAAAATAATGACTGGATCCAGCCCAAAATTTCCACCTCCTCCTATTCAGCAGACACCAAGATATAGAGTTGAAATCATGAAATGACTAACGAGGGTTGGATAAAGCCCTCAGCAAATATGATGCAACTTGGATGTCTTTGAAGCCTCTCCTTAATTTGGTTATTGGTTATATTGCTGATGGTAGACCTTGATGTGATGGGGGTATTATATAGGAAAGATATGCTTCAACAATAGCTGAGATAATAAATATAAGAGAGCACTAAAGGAGCATAGAAATTTTGCATCTTATTATTGAGTTTAATGTTCCATTGGTATTGATGCACTAAACAATCTAGAATCATATTAATCTTGTTTGGATTGTTGCTCTCCGAAAATTGTATACTTTCCGAACGTCGAAATTGAGTAAAGATCTTCAACGAAAGGGAGTCAATACTTAATCTGTAATTTGCTTGTAATTCTAACCAAATACTTGTCTGCTACTTGTCTAACTTGTAGGAACTTTTATGTCGAATGCAGTTCAAGATCGTCGAGGATAGTGTTGAACACTATTTCTTTTAAACCGATATTGCCCCGCCAGGTGCTTACGGTTTGTGGCAATCATTTCTCCAGATACAACGACGAAATTTTCGTAATAGGAGCACACCAAATTACGAGAGCAGCGAACTTTAGATGCTTGGACTCAGAATGTAGAGAAGTATGAAAATTTGAGAGAGAATAGGATGCTGGATTACTTGGTGTTTTCAATTCAAACTTTGGGGGGCTCTATTTATAGAGTTTGAAGGGGTAAGGGACTTTTGGTGAATAGTCACAACTCTTAGGACAACCTTGATCCGTAGCCATTGGATCTACATCCAATGGTCCAGATTTCAGAATGTAGAGAAGTATGAAAATTTGAGAGAGAATAGGATGCTGGATTACTTGGTGTTTTCAATTCGAAACTTTGGGGGGCTCTATTTATAGAGTTTGAAGGGGTAAGGGACTTTTGGTGAATAGTCACAACTCTTAGGACAACCTTGATCCGTAGCCATTGGATCTACATCCAATGGTCCAGATTTGTGTCCATTCCGAAGGATCATGTCCTTTCATTATGCAACCCTTAGATTGAGCCAATCGCATCCGTCGATCCTAGATCAGACGCTCCAGATTGCATCGTTTCACCAATGGCTTGGATCGCGTCTTTTCACAATCCATCTAAAGGTTCAGATCGCAACTTTTCGCGATTCGTCACACCCCCTCCATTTATATCCGATCCAATTGTTGATATCATTCTGCCTTGTCACTGTCCACTCATCCGCCAATGTGGCCACATCGTAGCCACGTCACCGCACAGTCATCCCGTGTCACTCGAGCATAAATTTAAGAGCTTCTCAATGTTCCTCGCGACGATGCGTAGTGCGAAGTGAAAAGTGCACCTCAAAGTGCCCATTGCGACAGTGCGACGTGCGTCGGCTCCGACTCCGGCTCCGGTTCCGGCATGGGCACGGGCTCGTAGGTGCTTTGTACCTACTTGCCCTTGAGGAACCTTCTCGGATCTATCACAACTTGTATTAATTATTTACACATAATACGAAGTCATATATAAGAAAGGTTTGACCAGACTCTTTTCCCGGTGTAGGACAGCTGCACAATTCCCAATAAATGGGCTTTAATTGGTTTATTAATTTCTCATTCACCTAAAATCGGGTTTGAGCAAATTAATATTTCAAAAATATCTACTGGAAATGTAGATTCAAGTTTTCAAGTCAATTTGGACTTTAATCGGACGATTATAACTCGATTAAATAATTTGGATCTTGCCCAATTTCCAACATAACTTATATATAATTGTAAATGATCATTAAAACCTCTGCCAACGATATACCATGTATCGGCGAGACATCATTGTAAGAGACATTTTTTTTCTATGGCTGGTGTGATATGTCAAACCTCCGACAACTTTTATTTATGATATAGTTCTGCGTGGTTTAATCTAACATAAATTTCCATGTTTACTAGTATTAAAATATTTATTATTTGTTGAACAATTTTGCGTAAAACATTTAGACTAAGATAAAAAAAATAATAAATGGAGTTAATATTTAATTATCTTCAAATGAAATTTTGAAAGGGCTTTTTGGAAGAAACTAATCGATTTTTGTGATATTGATTCAATTATGCCAAAGATCCTTATTAACATATAATACAGTATTGTTTTATTAAATACAAAAATAATTAAATGTCTATATAGATACACACTTGCAGGCGAAGGTGTCGGTAAATATTGTGTGGCACAAATGTAATATTAAGCCAATTTAGAGGAGTGATCGGCCAAAATAATTCAGGCAAGTGCCCTCACCTATCATCTACTGGGTTTTAAATTTCTGTCACTATCCTGTGAAACATTCTCTCTTCATCAAATTTTCCATACAAATAAAATCAAGAAAATCTACACAGACATTAGGAGCGCAGCCAACGATTTTTTAACTTCTTAAGCAGCCCATTGTCTCTTTTCCCTTTTTTTTCGCCTTTTGTCCGCCCTTCTTTGGGTTCATAATGAAGGCTTCTTTTTGAAAATCAATTCGAGTCATTTTTTCGTGCCAGCTTTTTCTGGCATTTTGTTGACTTTAGTTTGGTCTTATTTTTTCGGTTAGGCTTCTAAGTTTGAGCCATTGAATGTTATTGTTGTGGTTGACGTTTGGCTCAGCTGCAGATTTGTCCTTGTTTTGTCATTTTAATTAAAATGAGAAGGGAGTCTCTATCAAACCGATGAATTTAGGAGGAGAAAGTTAACTGTGCTTTTGCAGAATCTGATGGACAATGGAGGAGGCGGTGATCAAGGTTCAGGATGGATGCAAGTTAAAAAGGTGATAAAGATGATTATATATATAGTTTGAATTTAAAATACATTTTCCCGATACCTTTTTTTAAGATATGTTTTTGTGACCAGCTTTTTTGTGTTAAAAATGTGGTCTATGTTCAACATATGCTTCTTTTGTGTTGAGTCTTGTATTAAACTCTTGGGTTGTTTTGCGAGTGGATAAGCTGAACTCAGTTGCGAATCTGGAACGAATATATATTTTCCTGAAGATAAAGGACGATGTTGCACATCCTGATGTTTATGAAACTGGAATTTACCAATATATGATATGGACTGTAATGCCACTTATTTTTCAGCATCTATTATTTCTTTTCCCCTCAAATGTATCTACCCGTGATGAAATGGATACCAATATCTTGCTTAAAGATCAGAGTCTTTACTTGGTTCTAACGCAAGATGAGTTGTGTGTCAAATCACCCTCACTTCTGTTTGAAGCTGATTTATCAGTATCATGAACCATTGTGTAAGTATTTGATTGTAGATGCACCACTTGATGCATGTGATGCAGTCTTCTATCGCGGTTTCCTACTATTCTGACTTTCTTTTGCTGCATTACTAATTTGTCTATTCTATTTGTGTCATGTTTCTTTCTTTTGCCACTCACATGATTTTTTTTTTTTTTGATATTCTCTTGCTATTCTTTTGATAGGAATTTCAGGTTTCACTTTCTTGTTTTGACTTACTATGTAGAAACATAGAAGCAGTTCCAGGTCCGTACAGAGTTCTGGAGGACTCCCTGGAAAACAGAGTTCTTGCAATTCTAACAGTCGGCTTTTATTGGGTCAAAGATTTGAGAATAGTGATACTATTACCCAGCATTCCTGTCGAAGTAAAGATTATATGGTGCATGATGTCAGCAAAAATTTGAAATCCTCTTCAATCTTTGCTAAGAATGAAGCAGTCAATCTTTACCTTGATAAACGTGTTATTAATCAAGATAATGAAGTTTTAGATTCTTCTAATTTGCCAGCGGTTGATGTTGAACTCTCTAGTTACAAATTAGTTGTAAATCAGGAACATATATCTAAAAATGGTGTCCTTCCTAAAATAAAGTGGGGTGACTTGGATGAGGGAACTCTGGAAAATTATGGAAAAACTTATGGATCTGGAATTAAGTTTGGTGGAGTTGAAAAGCACAATCTGGCTTCCATGAAGGCTGAGAGTTCCAGCGCATCTCTTTTACATGTATCATGTGATCCTAAGGAGAGTGAATTCATCCGAGCAGCAACCGATGAAGATCAGGCTCCTCCAAAGCCCCACTCCTTCACTCTGAGGACTATATCCATCGAAGAGAACTGTAAAGAGCTGAGTGAAATGACTTCAGAAGATTTGAAGGAGCAAATTACTTGTGAGAAAAGAGTTTGTCCAAGTACTCCAATTTCATGTGTTGTCATAGAGCCTAAACATATCAAGCAGGAGAATGATGACATGTGCTATCTATCCGAGAATGGTATTTTACATTCTGCCAGTGAAGAAGTGGAGATGAGAGAAACTGCAAATGTTGCGATGGAAACTGGTTATTCTCTCGTTTCTGCTTCTTTAGGCATTGAGGAAACTACACCTCCTGCTGAGGTACTGATAGTTGAGGTTATTGAACCTGGAATTCCAGGACAATCGACATTGACAGCTTCAGTTGGGGAGTCCAGTGAACAAAAACAGCAAGAAAATGGTGATGATTTACCGGATACCCAGAATACAGGTGCCACAGGAGAGAGCAAAGAAAGATTCAGGGAACGCCTTTGGGGATTTCTCTTTGAAAACCTCAATAGAGCTGTGGATGAACTCTATCTTCTCTGTGAACTAGAGTGTGATCTTGATCAAATGAAAGAGGCTAGTCTTGTTCTTGATGAAGCTGCATCAGATTTTAGAGAACTTAAGTTTAGAGTTGAAAAGTTTGAGAAATTGAAAAGGTCATCATGTCCTGGAACTGATTGGGGACCATCTATCTTGCAGTCGTCTGATCATCGCAGACCACATGCTCTTTCATGGGAGGTTAGGATCTTATTCCTTTTAATTTCAAATGTATGCTAACAGTTAGATTCTTTGGCACAGGGTAGTATTTCCTTCAGATGGTGCATTTGTTTTCTCTATTATATGTGTTTTCTTGTTACAAATATATTTAATAAATGAAGGAATATTTTGTCATCGTGGATGTGGTTGTTTTCTTTGTTTCTTTTGCATTGCTGAGTCTTAGCTCATGATCGATAAGATCCTTGTTGGTTGTTTATACTGGTTTCTGTTATATTCAATAAACTGAGGATTACAGATAGGGAAACTACTACAATCACTGCCCTCCCGGAGATAAGTTCTCCGTTCACTCCTCCCAGCTATTTGCTAGTGTTAGTGTGTGTGAATATTGTGCATGCATGCTTGCTAACTAACTCTGCCTAGTCTATATAACCGTCCCCTTGTTCACGTGTTCCTTGTCCCCTCTTTTCCCCCTTCTCGAATAAACCAGCTTTATGTCGGGCTTCTTCATCTGTTCTAGGTCCATTGGGCTTCCTTCTTGCCCCTGGCCCAATGGGTCGAGAGCTTTTATAGCATTGGGCACAACAATACCCCCATCTTTAACAGCAGCCTTGTCCCCAAGGCTGAATTCAGGAAATTGGGCAGAGAACGATGTGACCTCTTCCCAGGTGTCTTCTTCTGTAGGTCGCCCTTTCCAGTGGATGAGTATCTGTTTCACTGTTTCCCCATTAATTTTTTTCTGCCGTTCTGCGACCAGTTTTTCTGGAACAAATTCTGCACTTAGTTCGGCCTCAAGTCCTTTAGGCAGTGGCTGTGTACTAACAGTAGGTCCCATGGCTCTTTTTAAACAAGAAACATGGAACACCGGATGGATCCTAGAGGTTGGTGGCAACTTCAACTTATAAGCAACAGCGCCCACCTTTTGCACAACCTCAAAAGGACCATAAAAGCGAGGAGCTAGCTTCTGGTAGATGCGTTTACACACCGACTGTTGTCTATGCGGACGAAGTTTCAAATACACGCGATCTCCCACCTCAAAAGTGACCTCCCTCCTGTGAGTGTTAGCCTGTTTTGTCATCCGCTGTTGTGCCCTGTGCAGGTTATATTTCACTTGGCGAATTAACTCGTCGCGGTCTGCTAGTTCCTGTGCCACTGATGCAACCACAGTTTCTTGCGGCCAGTTCTGAATTAGCTTGGGAGCTTTTCTGCCATACACAATCTCGAATGGGGTCAATCCAGTAGCAGTATGGAAAGCAGTATTGTACCAGAATTCTGCCCAGTGCAACCACAAAGCCCAGGTTCTGGGTTGTTCAGAAGAGAAACACCGTAGATAAGTTTCCAAGCACCGATTGAGAACCTCGGTTTGCCCATCCGTTTCCGGGTGATAGGAAGAGCTCATGCGCAACAGTGTACCCTGCAGTCGGAAATACTCAGTCCAGAATTGACTCATAAAAATGGGATCCCGATCACTGACGATTGATTTTGGAGTACCATGTAACCGAGCCACTTCTCTGTTGAATACTTCTGCCACCACTCGTGCTGAGAAAGGGTGTTTAAGAAGAATAAAATGGCCGTATTTGGATAGGCGATCCACCACCACCATGATCACCTCGAACCCTTTCGATTTAGGCAGCCCGACAATAAAATCCATGGCTATATCTTCCCACACCGCCACAGGCACCGGCAAGGGTTGTAGCAAGCCTGCTGGTCGAGTGGATTCATATTTCTGCGTTTGACAGATAGCACATTCAGCAACGAACCGTGCTATATCCTTCTGCATCCCTGCCCAGAAGAATGTGCTAGCAATTCTCTTAAATGTACGCAGTGCACCAGCGTGTCCACCAACAGGCGTGAGATGTGCTTCGCGTATGAATCTGTCCGGCCATTCAGAGTGTTTTGGCACCACTATCTTCCCCTTTCGTAAAAGAACCCCATTAACCAATGTATACAGTCCCTGTTTCTGCTCCCCATGTGATAATTTCTGAATTATGCCCCCCAGGTGAGGGTCTTGGCTCACGGCCTGTTTCAGATTGGCGATTTCCAACCATTCAGGTATTGACACCCCATTCAATTCAAGTTCCCCCTCCTGCCTGGACAAGGCATCTGCTGCCCCATTCTGGATTCCTGATTTGTATTTGACTTCAAACTCGTAACCCATCAGTTTGCTCATCCAATGTTGCTGATCGGGAGTGACTATACGCTGTTTCAGGAGGCTTGTCAATGCGCGATGATCAGTCATTACAACGAATTTTCTTCCCAGCAGGTAAGGGCGCCAGTGTTGGATGGCCAAAACCAAGGCCATCAATTCCTTTTCGTAGGTCGATTTGGCTAGCGCCCGGGTGGCTAACGCCTTACTGTAGAATGCTACCGGCCTGCCATGTTGAGAGAGCACTGCCCCTACGCCCCTACCAGAAGCATCACAGTCAATTATGAATGGTTGTGTGAAGTCAGGCATTTGTAACACCGGCGCCGAGCTCAGTACTTTTTTTAATTGTTCGAAAGCTGCCTGCGCGTCTGCGTTCCATCCGAAATTATCTTTTTTGAGAAGCTCTGTCAATGGCCTGGAAATCTTCCCATACCCCTGTATGAATTTTCGGTAATAGCCTGTTAACCCCAGGAAGCCGCGCAGTCCCTTTATTGTTGTGGGCCTGGGCCCCCCGTCCACAGCGGCGATTTAATTATCTTCAAATGAAATTTTGAAAGGGCTTTTTGGAAGAAACTAATCGATTTTTGTGATATTGATTCAATTATGCCAAAGATCCTTATTAACATATAATACAGTATTGTTTTATTAAATACAAAAATAATTAAATGTCTATATAGATACACACTTGCAGGCGAAGGTGTCGGTAAATATTGTGTGGCACAAATGTAATATTAAGCCAATTTAGAGGAGTGATCGGCCAAAATAATTCAGGCAAGTGCCCTCACCTATCATCTACTGGGTTTTAAATTTCTGTCACTATCCTGTGAAACATTCTCTCTTCATCAAATTTTCCATACAAATAAAATCAAGAAAATCTACACAGACATTAGGAGCGCAGCCAACGATTTTTTAACTTCTTAAGCAGCCCATTGTCTCTTTTCCCTTTTTTTTCGCCTTTTGTCCGCCCTTCTTTGGGTTCATAATGAAGGCTTCTTTTTGAAAATCAATTCGAGTCATTTTTTCGTGCCAGCTTTTTCTGGCATTTTGTTGACTTTAGTTTGGTCTTATTTTTTCGGTTAGGCTTCTAAGTTTGAGCCATTGAATGTTATTGTTGTGGTTGACGTTTGGCTCAGCTGCAGATTTGTCCTTGTTTTGTCATTTTAATTAAAATGAGAAGGGAGTCTCTATCAAACCGATGAATTTAGGAGGAGAAAGTTAACTGTGCTTTTGCAGAATCTGATGGACAATGGAGGAGGCGGTGATCAAGGTTCAGGATGGATGCAAGTTAAAAAGGTGATAAAGATGATTATATATATAGTTTGAATTTAAAATACATTTTCCCGATACCTTTTTTTAAGATATGTTTTTGTGACCAGCTTTTTTGTGTTAAAAATGTGGTCTATGTTCAACATATGCTTCTTTTGTGTTGAGTCTTGTATTAAACTCTTGGGTTGTTTTGCGAGTGGATAAGCTGAACTCAGTTGCGAATCTGGAACGAATATATATTTTCCTGAAGATAAAGGACGATGTTGCACATCCTGATGTTTATGAAACTGGAATTTACCAATATATGATATGGACTGTAATGCCACTTATTTTTCAGCATCTATTATTTCTTTTCCCCTCAAATGTATCTACCCGTGATGAAATGGATACCAATATCTTGCTTAAAGATCAGAGTCTTTACTTGGTTCTAACGCAAGATGAGTTGTGTGTCAAATCACCCTCACTTCTGTTTGAAGCTGATTTATCAGTATCATGAACCATTGTGTAAGTATTTGATTGTAGATGCACCACTTGATGCATGTGATGCAGTCTTCTATCGCGGTTTCCTACTATTCTGACTTTCTTTTGCTGCATTACTAATTTGTCTATTCTATTTGTGTCATGTTTCTTTCTTTTGCCACTCACATGATTTTTTTTTTTTTTGATATTCTCTTGCTATTCTTTTGATAGGAATTTCAGGTTTCACTTTCTTGTTTTGACTTACTATGTAGAAACATAGAAGCAGTTCCAGGTCCGTACAGAGTTCTGGAGGACTCCCTGGAAAACAGAGTTCTTGCAATTCTAACAGTCGGCTTTTATTGGGTCAAAGATTTGAGAATAGTGATACTATTACCCAGCATTCCTGTCGAAGTAAAGATTATATGGTGCATGATGTCAGCAAAAATTTGAAATCCTCTTCAATCTTTGCTAAGAATGAAGCAGTCAATCTTTACCTTGATAAACGTGTTATTAATCAAGATAATGAAGTTTTAGATTCTTCTAATTTGCCAGCGGTTGATGTTGAACTCTCTAGTTACAAATTAGTTGTAAATCAGGAACATATATCTAAAAATGGTGTCCTTCCTAAAATAAAGTGGGGTGACTTGGATGAGGGAACTCTGGAAAATTATGGAAAAACTTATGGATCTGGAATTAAGTTTGGTGGAGTTGAAAAGCACAATCTGGCTTCCATGAAGGCTGAGAGTTCCAGCGCATCTCTTTTACATGTATCATGTGATCCTAAGGAGAGTGAATTCATCCGAGCAGCAACCGATGAAGATCAGGCTCCTCCAAAGCCCCACTCCTTCACTCTGAGGACTATATCCATCGAAGAGAACTGTAAAGAGCTGAGTGAAATGACTTCAGAAGATTTGAAGGAGCAAATTACTTGTGAGAAAAGAGTTTGTCCAAGTACTCCAATTTCATGTGTTGTCATAGAGCCTAAACATATCAAGCAGGAGAATGATGACATGTGCTATCTATCCGAGAATGGTATTTTACATTCTGCCAGTGAAGAAGTGGAGATGAGAGAAACTGCAAATGTTGCGATGGAAACTGGTTATTCTCTCGTTTCTGCTTCTTTAGGCATTGAGGAAACTACACCTCCTGCTGAGGTACTGATAGTTGAGGTTATTGAACCTGGAATTCCAGGACAATCGACATTGACAGCTTCAGTTGGGGAGTCCAGTGAACAAAAACAGCAAGAAAATGGTGATGATTTACCGGATACCCAGAATACAGGTGCCACAGGAGAGAGCAAAGAAAGATTCAGGGAACGCCTTTGGGGATTTCTCTTTGAAAACCTCAATAGAGCTGTGGATGAACTCTATCTTCTCTGTGAACTAGAGTGTGATCTTGATCAAATGAAAGAGGCTAGTCTTGTTCTTGATGAAGCTGCATCAGATTTTAGAGAACTTAAGTTTAGAGTTGAAAAGTTTGAGAAATTGAAAAGGTCATCATGTCCTGGAACTGATTGGGGACCATCTATCTTGCAGTCGTCTGATCATCGCAGACCACATGCTCTTTCATGGGAGGTTAGGATCTTATTCCTTTTAATTTCAAATGTATGCTAACAGTTAGATTCTTTGGCACAGGGTAGTATTTCCTTCAGATGGTGCATTTGTTTTCTCTATTATATGTGTT
Organism: Dorcoceras hygrometricum; assembly: GCA_001598015.1. Taxonomy (NCBI): domain Eukaryota; kingdom Viridiplantae; phylum Streptophyta; class Magnoliopsida; order Lamiales; family Gesneriaceae; genus Dorcoceras; species Dorcoceras hygrometricum. The sequence goes on from KV014877.1 coordinate 111,322, forward strand.
TTCTTGTTACAAATATATTTAATAAATGAAGGAATATTTTGTCATCGTGGATGTGGTTGTTTTCTTTGTTTCTTTTGCATTGCTGAGTCTTAGCTCATGATCGATAAGATCCTTGTTGGTTGTTTATACTGGTTTCTGTTATATTCAATAAACTGAGGATTACAGATAGAGAAACTACTACAATCACTGCCCTCCCGGAGATAAGTTCTCCGTTCACTCCTCCCAGCTATTTGCTAGTGTTAGTGTGTGTGAATATTGTGCATGCATGCTTGCTAACTAACTCTGCCTAGTCTATATAACCGTCCCCTTGTTCACGTGTTCCTTGTCCCCTCTTTTCCCCCTTCTCGAATAAACCAGCTTTATGTCGGGCTTCTTCATCTGTTCTAGGTCCATTGGGCTTCCTTCTTGCCCCTGGCCCAATGGGTCGAGAGCTTTTATAGCATTGGGCACAACAGTTTCTCTCAAACATAATATTTGTTGATTTCTGAAATGATTTTACTCATTTCATAGTGAAATTTTAGGTATAATCCTTTAAGAACCGTTTATAAGAGACAATGCCCTATGAAGATATGGAGCATTTGTTTGCGTTTAATCTGAAGGTTTGACAAAATTCCTAGTTTGTTAATTAACTGATAATGGGTACAAGGCATCGTACAAAATTCCTAGTTTGTTAATTAACTGATAATGGGTACAAGGCATCATCTTGTACGTACGCCCAGTATTTTTTCTCTTGATGCTTTCTTGAACATTTTTCTGTTCTTTATTGAGGCAGGTCCGCCGAATGACAACTTCACCACGGAGAGCAGAAATCCTGTCATCATCTCTTGAGGCCTTTAGGAAAATTCAACAAGATCGAACAAGTGAAAGAGCTAACCATGGTGAGAAACTAGGGTCTGATGGTCATGGTCGCGACCTTAAATCCAGCGATATTTTGGAGAAATGTGCTCGGAAAGGTGATTCTAAAGGATTCACTGAGAAAGCAAGGACTAGAGATCCAGTAATATCTCATGCCTCAACCAAAGAAAAAACAAATCTTGGCTCTAGTAAACCAGGTTCCGTGGCATCCAAATCACCTTTGAAAGATGGATATGCTACTATTATCAGAAGTAAAAGCAACCGTGAACCACATGGAATTATATTTGAAGCAGAGAAACTACCTCTTAAGAAAGACAAAGTGTTAATAGAGCATACAAGTGAGAAGAAACCTAGATCAGCGAATATCTCTAGAGGAGATACTCCTATGGAAAGAGATGGGAGCAAGAGAGGTGGATACTCGGGAAAATCCTTGGATGCTTGGAGAGAGAAGAGGAATTGGGAGGACTTACTCTCGTCTCCGCATTGTGTATCTTCTCGTTTTTCTTATTCACCAGGCATGGGAAGGAAAAGTGCCGAGCGAGTGCGTGTTTTGCACGATAAACTTATGTCCCCGGAGAAGAAAAAGAAATCTGTCCTCGATCTTAAAAAAGAAGCAGAAGAAAAACATGCTCGAGCCACAAGAATCAGAACTCAACTTGAGAACGAGAGAGTTCAAAAGCTTCAACGAACTTCAGAAAAACTGAATCGTGTAAATGAATGGCAAACTGTTCGAAGTAATAAATTACGAGAGTCGATGTTTGCTCGTCATCAGCGCACTGAATCCAGGCATGAAGCTTATTTAGCCCAGGTTGTTAGAAGAGCTGGTGATGAAAGCAGTAAAGTTAATGAGGTACGCTTCATTACGTCGCTTAATGAAGAGAATAAAAAGCATATTTTGCGGAAAAAGCTTCAGGATTCTGAGTTGAGGAGAGCAGAGAAAGTTCAAGTAATGAAAACTAAACAGAAAGAGGACATGGCCAGGGAAGAAGCTGTTTTGGAACGTAGGAGGCTCATTGAAGCTGAGAAGTTGCAGCGCCTCGCAGATACTCAGCGAAGAAAGGAAGAGGCACAGGTGAGAAGGGAAGAAGAAAGGAAAGCTTCAAGTGCTGCTCGTGAAGCCAAAGCAATAGAACAACTACGGAGAAAGGAGGTTCGAGCCAAGGTCCAACAGGAAGAAGCTGAACTCTTAGCTCAGAAATTAGCTGAAAAACTTAGTGAAAGTGAGCAGCGGCGAAAGTTTTATCTTGAACAAATACGTGAAAGGGCATCAATGGATTTTAGGGATCAGTCTTCACCTTTATTGCGGCGCTTTACAGGTAAAGAAGGCCAAAGTCTAGGTAGATCAATTGCACATGGTAATGGAGAAGATAATCAGGAAAACAATGGTGGCCGTGCTGCAGATTCCTGTACTTTGATCAACGAGGCTTCACAGAATTCACTTAAGCGACGAATTAAAAGAATCCGGCAAAGACTCATGTCGATGAAACATGAATTTCCTGAGCCTTCTTCTGGACTTGAAAGTTCTGGAATTGCATATCGAACTGCCATAGGAACTGCAAGGGTGAAAATTGTTAAGTGGCTTCAGGATTTGCAAAAACTTTGCCAAGTAAGAAAAGATGGTGCTTCTAGTTTTGGACTAATAACTGCTGAAATGATCAAGGTACTAGACTTTGTGTCTAGTTTTAGTTATCTATTTCCTCTTGCTTTTATCCACAGTTCTGTTTCATCTTGTTTTTTAGAGTTAGTAGCTTTTGATATTCATTTATTTGCCAATTTAGTTCTTGGAGGGGAGGGATCCTGAGTTGCAGGCTTCTCGCCAAGCTGGTCTGCTTGATTTTATTGCTTCAGCACTACCAGCTTCGCACACATCAAAACCTGAAGCCTGCCAGGTGATGATTTTCCTATTAAGGCTTCTTAGGGTGGTCCTAGCGACGCCTGCAAACAAATGTTATTTTCTTGTGCAAAATCTGTTGCCTCCAATCATCCCAATGTTGGCGGTGGCTCTTGAAAGCTATATCAAGATGGCAGCTTCGTTAAGTATTCCTGGTTCAACTAATTTTGTCTCGAGTAAAACCTCAATTGGAAATATGGAGTTGATTTCTGAAGTCACCGACGGTTTTCTATGGACTGTTGCAGCAATTATTGGTTTCACCAGCACTAATGAGCTCCAACTTAAGATGCAGAATGGTTTGGTAGAACTTGTCATCGCATACCAAATTATTCACCGGCTACGGGACCTTTTTGCACTTTATGATAGGCCACAGGTGGAAGGTTCACCTTTTCCTTCGTCAATTCTCCTAAGCATAAATTTATTGACAGTGCTGACTTCCAAATTCAGAGAAACATCTTCAATAGACTGGGAATCTTTACCTAGTGATGTGATGGACGTGCATAAAGATGGACAGACAAAAATTTCTGAATGTACTGAGTTGGGATTCAATTTTTCACACTTCAGTGTAGGTAACATCCCCCTTCTGAGGTCAAGTAGAGCCATATGTGATTTGCCAGATTTGCCAGAGGGCAGGCCGGTGGATGAAACTTCCACTTTCAGAAGAACAGCTGTTAGTATACTTGTTGACAACAATGATTCACACAATGTTGGACATATTTCTTCTAAAATCGAGCATTCAGGTGCCATGGATGAGCCATTGAAAATTCCAACAGATGTTAAATGCGAGTGTATAGTTGCTCAGAAGTATGGGAGTTACTCTGCAAGTACTAGTACAAACAAAAACAATATGAATGGTTCGGATTCAAAACATCCTGCAATATTTCTTCTTTCAGCAATTTCTGAGACTGGCCTAGTGTGTCTTCCTTCCATGCTGACTGCTGTGCTATTGCAAGCCAATAACCGGTTGTCCGCTGAACAGGTAACTGCGCGTCCCTTGACATACATGAGTGTCATTGTATACCCAATTAGATAATGATTCGCGGGACAATACAAATGCTCCTTGGTTCCTTTACATAGTGGCTTTAATCCTTAGGACCATCTTGAGTCGATGCTTTTGTATCTGTTTGTGCGAAAAGTGTTAATGGTGTTAAGTTCACTTGAATCCTTATTTTCTGCAGCTTGGCGTTGAATATTGATGTTTTAACCATATATTTTCAGAGCTCATATGTTCTTCCATCTAATTTTGAGGAAGTAGCAACTGGTATTCTGAAGGTGTTGAACAATCTGGCTTTGATTGATGTAACGTTCATCCAGAAAATGCTGGTAAGTCATTGCTCGGCTCTAATTTGTGGGCTTGTTGTGATGATAAATAGTTGCCGCTGAATTTTTGAAATATATACTTCTTTCATCCTGAATTGATAAGCCTATTTTTTCATATAGATTAAGAAAAATCATTGGAAAAACAATTATAAAGAATTTCCTATTTTATCCTTGTTTAATGCATTAAAAAAAAGGTTTGCACATTTTTCAAGTCTCAAGTAATAGAAGTATATTAGTAAAGCTGAGTTGAAACAATATTTTAAAAATATGGTATAAGCTTGTATCTGGGACAAAGAGAAAAGGAAAGGTAGCCTATGTAATTGGGACGTAGGGTGTATCACTTAAGGCCCCTAGGCCCCAACTATATGATTAAGGCATTAGTTTTTGAAGGGCTTAACAATCACAATTTTGTGAAGAGTTTCTTTTGCATAAAATAGTAGCCGAAGACTTTCATTGGAGGAAAAGGTTCTGAAGATTTCTATATCACAGATTGCAGGAAATGGTTGAAAGAAATTGCCAAAATGATTATTTAAAATTCATAAAATATTTTAGGTGTGAATTATGTGGTTTTGTTCTTGTCAATTTACCCCCTGGGAATCGACTCTAATTACTTTGTCAATAGGCTACATATGTTTTCAAAAAAGTGTTGGATACAATTTTAACCCACGTTGTCATTGACACACTTTATTTACAGTATGTATATCCCTTTGAGGAACACCTAGTTACTATTATTCTCCTCAATCAAGTGCAGGCACGCCCAGACCTCAAAATGGAATTCTTTCACTTGATGAGTTTTTTTCTTGCTCATTGCACTAACAACTGGGTAGCAGCTACCGATAAGGTAACACAGCACGTATCTTTGTCAAGACTCAAGATGAACATATGAAGTGGACATGCTGGTAAATACAACTTCAACAGTGCTTAAGCAGAAACATGTGTTTTTAAAAACTTTTTATGCCAGTAACATCAAACTCACATGTTTAATTTAGATTTATCCCTAAGCCATGGATCATGACACTTTGTGACCATGTTTCTTCCTCTTCTCTGAAATCTTATGATGTCGGAATGAATTACCAGTTGTGTGGGCTTCCTCTTCTCTGAAATCTTTCGTTACATATATTAATTATGCATCTGGCATGATTAATGGTATGAGGAGCAACAAATCTTATGATTGCTGCACTTTCACAGATTGGGTCTCTCTTGATGGAATCTTTGTCACTTCTTGGTTATTTTGCACTTTTTCACCCTGAAAATCAAGCGGTGCTTCGCTGGGGAAAGAGTCCTACTATCCTTCACAAGGTAAGTAAACTTCTTTTGCATACCTATTATTTTTGTTTCACATTCTGCTCCCTTTGATGGTTATTTTGTGCATCATCGAATGAGTATAAGCCACATGTTTGGTTGTTGCCACATGACAATGGTTACTTGACATCCGCCGCATAACTTATGCCAAACATTCACTCAATAAAGTGCGCGTCTTTCGAATGGGGGATAACAAAACCTAACTGCATACTAAAAACAGGTGTGCGATCTTCCTTTCGTCTTCTTCAGTGATCCTGATTTGATGCCTGTTTTAGCTGGCACGTTAGTGGCTGCGTCATATGGATGTGAGCAAAACAAGGGTGTCATTCAACAAGAACTCAGCATGGATATGCTGCTTCCGTTGCTCGAATCGTGCAGAATCAATTTGACCGCGATTTCTTTCCGGAACGATGACGAGTCTGGTGAATTGAATCGTACAGATTCTGAAACAAAAGATGGTCATCAAAAATCAAACAGGAACCAACTCAAAAGCACCCGAGTCCTTCCTCAGAGAGGCGGTGCTGGTAGCATGACAAGAATGGTTCGTGGGCGAACCCAACGAGACAGTAAAGTGATTAAGCCTAGCGAAGATCTGCAGCATCGGGGGAATGGTCAATCTACCAGTGATGCATCCACTTTGATGCTGCACTGTAGATTTCCTGTAAGCTTCATTAACAAAGCAGAACAATTTTTCACGACGGAAATTACAAGTAGTGATGAATTGGTCTAATTCAAGGATTTGTTCGGGACAAATATGTAACAAACACGTACATCGAATGCGCACGATAGCAAAAAGAGATTTTTGTTCAAACATTTTTTTTAACAAATCACCTTCTTCGAGCGTTCGAGATCATTTATCTCAATGAGGAACCAATATCTTAATAGACAAACTTACCCCGTTACTTCTGCAGGGGCAGATTAGCCCTTTTTGTCATTTTTTTCAAGTATATTATTATATAATATAGATGTAATTGTGTTTGCTGTTCCATCCTGGTTTCAATTGACTCAAGTAGGCTGAATCTAATTGGAATTTATTCTTGTTATTGATATTCCTTTTAACTTTTATCGTTTGAAATTTTGGTAGAAGTCGAAAACTCCCATTTTGTCTTATTATGTCGACCTTTCCTCTGATTCCGACTGTTTGCTCGGTGAACTCCATTCGTTTGTGTACAAATCAAATAATTCTTTGAAAAAATGCATGATTGATATTTATTTTTATTTTGGGAAGTCGATGGCTCCCATTTTTTTATTTATATATTTTTTTAAAAAAATATATGATTCCGATTTTGGATCCAATACTTGAAACCGGTTCGGAAGCGGAACCAAAATCGGATGGTTCCGATTCCACCTTCTCGGACCCACCTCAATCCATTAATTAATGGGTTTGGGATGATTCTGGTTCTGATTCCTTATTATCGTTCCGATTTGAATTTAATGTGCCGTTTTCGGGGATGTTAAAGCAACCCTATCTGAAAGGACCCAACTAATTTGTAATGTAAGTAAATAGAACTCTTAAAATTAAGATTCGATATTTTTTTTATTGCTATTAACAAATTAATCTCAATGACAATTTTAAATCAATCAATCCATACAAACACAACCTTGAAGGTTTCATGCAACCTTCCGATTTGAGAAATATCTATTATGATGGAATCTTGGTAAACTTGTCTCATCGAATCCTTTTGTGCGAATAAGTGGACCTAAATATGGAATAAGTCTATTTTGTCATAGTTATAATTAGTTCTTATTGACTAACATCATTTGAATGTTATTTTTAAAAAATAGGAAAAATTCAAAATTCGAAGAGCATAGAATCATCTTTTTCGAATTTCAAAAAACAATGCATCCTTTTCAAAAACTAAAATACAGTGTAAAAATTTTAAAATCCATTAACCATGATAGTCATAACAGTGATGGTTAACTACTCCATTTGACAATAATCAATCAAAATTACACGATTCAGCGCTCCCACAGTAAAAATATGCATATAAATCTCATTTACCTACACATTTTCAAGAAATCATTTTATAAAAGGAATCATAATAAAAACGGGAAACAAAATCAAACAAAACCCCTGCAATTTCAGGTAAAAGGGTAGAAGTTGGAAAAAAGTAAACTGCCAAGGAGAATATATGCTACACAATAGGACCATATGAAATACCCCCACTTCTTCCCAGTACCGGGAGATCCCATGATGAGTGAGGCGAACCAGTACAGAACAGGGCTACTGGATAAGAAACGAGTCGCAACCTGAAAAACGAAAAAGAACATGATAAAATACGGTAATAACAGTATATCTTTTGCAAAATCAGACATGAGAGTCCTAAAATATTAACAGAAGGCTATTTTAACGATACCAAAAAAAAAAACTGAAGGCAGTGAAATCTTTTAATCTTCATGCGGCTATATAAGCTTCCATGGCCCATTCAGATTTCTTTTTGTTTGAAAGACAATAACCTCTGTTATAACCGGTTTCCCAAAAAGACAAGAAATAATTATTTTCGGTGACCAAAAACAAATGTACTTCCTTCTTAAAATGCAATCTCTCTTAAAAGTTCAGTTTCCCTTCTCAGAGGTCGCAAGAAGCCTACTGGGCTACAAAGTAACAACAAACGGCCTTAAAATACCGTACAGTCTTTATGCTCTTCGGAGAACAGAAAACTTGGTTCATCATTTAACAAACAGAGCACTTAGCCAGTGCAGATACTAGCAATTGCTTGGGTCGAACGTACCACACAATGACAGATAGACTAGCTCGGGGATGTAGTTCAAAAATAAAATTATTTGATCATTTTAAAGTTTACTACATGTGTTTTGACATTTGTTACTCATGAATCCTTTTCCCCGGCACCACAATGATGATTTAGGTATGACCACACTAGAAATTTAGCAACAATTTCTAAAGAAAGTTAGGGGCTAACCTGAACATGCATGACAAAAAATGCCGTAGAAACCATGACGCACAAGTGTAGAACAAAAGGAACAATAACGACAGGAACACTAGGTACGTTGACCAATGCTTCAATTTCTAATGGCTTCATAACCAATTTTTCTCCTTTGATAGCCTTTCTCCTCAGTCTAGGAGTATCATCATCTGATTCAGATAATTATTTGAGTGAGAACATTGTAACCAATAATCATGGCCACGTTATATCCATTTCAAGCATAAAAAAATCCACAACCAATATATTAAACTTCTAACAATGACAGGGAGTGAAACGGCACATGCTCCTCCTAAATACGCAATATATGATTGCGTTGTATTAGAGAAGCACTAGTGCAGAACTTGTTAGACAACAATACATCCACTCAAAGACATTGAGAATGTTATATCATAACAAAAGTTAACAGATGCAAAAACAGATGATTAAATTTTATATGCCCACAGTAAAGCAGCCAGAAGAGATTTTAATTGAAATGCCATGGCAGCAACAATCTTTAAATTGAACGTGGCACAGTGTCATGTACGTTTAATGTTAAATTCAGTAACTAAAGATACACAGTATTGTATGATAAAATTAGAAACATAAAATGGATTACGGCCACAAACCCACCATTTCTACAACCTACAGTCAAAGAATTCTCATGCAACAGAATTTCCATCTCCATGTTTCTCTATATATATCACCATATATTGAAACATAGTATGTAAATTAGATAATAGGCTTTATCGTTTAGTGTGGAAAAACAATGTGATTCAATTATTTTCTGTCGGCTTCCATCATAAAGTCATCGTGAGCCACTCATTGCTGCAACTTCCACATTTCTAACATAATAAGGAATTCTGAGACTTGCACTAGGTAACAAGGTGTCAATTTGAGAATGGACAAACTGCACAGAACAATAAACTCTGGAGTATAGACTGCACATGACTCCAAGGGAAAATGCTGAAACCATTCCCATACTAAGGTCGTACTCACAATCCATAATTCCTAAGATATCAGGACTTGCAAATCGTACCTTGTATTAATTGCAAGCAAATCATAAGCATAATCTATACCTTGCAATGTGATAGAAGAGCTCTTTAAAAAACAAGAATTCCTTGGTCTGTCCTTTGATACCAGAGTTGAGGCGGTGCCAACCAATTCATTCCTTGACAGCGGAGCTTGGATACCAAGGGTTATAAAAACATTGGGCAATAGCTTCATATAGTAGATGATTGCACAAAGTGCAAGAGACAATATTGGAGATGCAAGAAGAAAATTAGGAAGCTGTTTTACATGAAAGTATCTTAGAAAACCCACCCCCCTGGCACAAACGTAAAAACAGGTATCAGGAATAAAGAACAATTCAGTATACTACCTTCTTCTCATAGAACAGAGACCACAACATGAAAACAGAAAGTCAACTAAACAACCGTTCTCTTAAGCAACAAGGAGTCTCATTTAAGTAGATAGAAGATGTGCAAAATAATAATGACTTCTCAATCTCAGTCATAAGTGGACTATACCGTGCACAAGGAGTTTTCATTAGTTTCTATCATTTACTTTCTATGACAGAGAAGACAACAAACCCACATTCATAGCATATGGTTGTGAGATGAATGAAAATAAAAAACTCAAAGACAATACAAAGAAAAATGCTCAAACTCTACGCATACCTCCATATGGCTGACGATATGGTACCCTCCACGTCCCAACAAGATCAAATTTATTATCTCAGAAAAAAAAATTTGGGGAAGGAAACATGATCATCTCAGGCCAGTATCTCTTGCCGATTTTAATAAACATGATAGGCATATATTCCCATATACATAAAGACACGTGTGTGTGCAGCTAGAGATCTCTGACAGTACAAATTCAGCATACAACAGCAAAGATAATTCATAATGTACAACACATGTTTAACATACCAATAGTGGCTTTGAATATAATTGTAGAGTAGAGGGAGCCTTGCCTTGCACCAAGGCCTCAGTTCATCGACAGATTGTCCTCTGCAGATATTGAAGTATCCATACAATTGAAAGCAGATGAATGGAGCAAAGATACATAGACAAGATGATGCCCCATAAACAAGAATCCTCAATGCGAGCTGGTATCAACAAAGAAGGGAATACTTCTCAGAAAATAAAGCAGACACATATCAGGATTCGCTAATCAGAAGTTGAATATTCAAGACAAATAAAGTATGAGCATCACGTAAAAAACAGAGTGGAAAGTTTCCAGTAGTCCATGAACGTAACATGGAGCAATCTTAGCCCAAACAGCAAAAGGGTAGGAGAAGATGTTATAACCATGATAAATCTTTGTGCTTACCGACATGAACTCATTAGCTTTTGATCTAGAAAAGAATATGAATCAGAAAATTGTTCATCACTTACTGTTTGATTAAGGTACCACGTAATCACAAAGAAGGAAAAATGAACTCACATAAGCTTTTTTACTCCCAGAAAAAAGCTTTATACGCTCGTTGCATTGCGTCAAGACAAAAATACCCAGCATTAAGCACCCCGTTTGAGCGTGTAAAACCAGATAGCGCAAGCCAAAATGTTGCAATATAACCAGCACCATTCAGGAAATGATACAAGCCTCCAAACGACAATAGAGCATACAGGCTCTCAGAGTATCTGCAGATAACAAGGGCGGAATTGTAATTCAACTTTTCACTTTTCAGGCATGATGATACCAGATGAAGACAACGCGACGCACATTGATGAGTAAAATATGGAAGCTGGGTTCAAGGAAAACAAAATAGATGCTCTCAATGCAACCTCCGAGTCCTTCAGAACAATAATTGAAAGCCTGTGCAGAATACAATCGCAGCTCATGGTTAGAGGCCAAACATAGATCGCAAAACGGCAAGCATTTTAAATAAATGAACACTGATGAATTTGTTATTCAAAGCTTCTGCTAAGTCATAGTTTGACAAGTTAAAATTGTAACTCTTCGGCAAGAGACTGACCTATACAAGTATAATGCAGCAAAAACAAAAGCTGTGTTGCTGAGAAGATAGCCAGATAGCCCCAACACTGCCCTGTAGCCAATTACAGGCACCAATGGCCCAAAAACTGCAGTGAGTGGGAAAAACAAGTGAACAGGTATTTGTCGCAATGTCAAAATTGGCTACACAAATTGTTTTCTTCAGTTTTGTTTCAAAAACATATCTAACCACGGTATTTGTGCATTATACTTCTAACACACACGTCCTATTTTATTGTATCCAGTACTATTTAACTGATGGAAAATATAGAGCAAGTTTTCATTGTTTTTGTCTACTACTTCCTCTACGAAACTTGGGATCAAGTAAAACAGTACGGTACTACTCGTAAAGTTGTGAAGATGTATACCAAAAAAAAAGAGCTATTGTACAGGTTCAAGAGATTGATTTTTGCAGCTAAAAGATAAATAACCAATAAAGAAACCTGCTTTAGACAATATGCGAATGCAGATGGGAAGCAACGGCAAGAAGGCGTAGGAGTGCTCGTATTCGTACCCACACTCCGCGATGCGTAGGAAATGCACGCCATCCCATACAACACTATTCTCGATTGCAGACCCAACGAGCGGGAGGAGAACTGAAGGAGGACTGGGAGATGGGTTAGAGGAATTGGAGGAGATGGTGGATAGGCAGGGCGGGTTTAATGCTGAGGAACTGTCGTAGGAGCAGAGAAGAGATCGCCAGAGTATTATCAAGGTCAGAAGAAGAAGCCGAGAGGCTAGCGCGTACCAGAGAAGGTGGCGCGTGTTATGCCGGCGGCCGCTGACTGAGCTCTGCTCGGCTGTTTTCCCAGTCATCGCAGAAAATTTGCTGGAATTTGGAAGCATTGCATATTTGCATTGGTCCAAAGGTGAGGGTTGGGGCAAACCTGTAAATCAGCACTACGTGATGTATATTTAATTTATAAATCAATGAATATATTCAACGCCTTGGAATCGGATGCGTTAATACTAATCTTTCGTCATGATAACAATGTTATTTTATGAAAAAAAGTTTATATAAAAAATTAAAAATTTCTGTTTTATATAGTGAATACTACAAATTCTCTGTTTATGTTAAGACTGCATTTAGTTAGATAATATAATTAATTTCTCTAATCATATTTTTAGTTATTAAATTGTAAAATATTTCAAACATCTCAGGCCATTAGATGTGATTTTTAATTAAGTTCTGGAAATTAGTATTTATCATTATAAAAGAGAAATATGTCTATTGTATCCTTTCATTTTTTATTATCTAATTTTATAATAAGGTGAGAGTTGGGGCAAACCTGTAAATCACCACTACGTGATGCTATGTTTTTTTAAATCAATGAATATATTCAACACCTTGGAATCGAATGCGTTAATACTCATCTTTTGTCATGATAATACTGTTATTTTATGAAAACTTGTTTATATGAAACTAATTTAAAGTTCTGTTTTATAAAGTGAATACTACCAATCGCTATTTATGTTAATTACTTGCGTTTTCTACGATAACATAATTAATTCATCTAATCATATTTTAAGTTACTAAACTGTAAAATATTTCAAAGATCTTATACCATTAGATATGATTTATAAATTACGTTCTGGAAATGAGTATTTATCATTATAAAAGAGAAATATGTCTATTGTATCCTTTCATTTTTTATTATCTAATTTTATATGTTTTATAATTTTTTTATTATGATTTATAAATTTTTTTTTAATAATAACGACTCCTATTTTTTACTTATTGAATTAAATAATAAATCTTGGTTTAACGTCTACTTTCTTAACATGTTGATGCACTTTATTTGCTTATACTTGAGTGCATTGTTTCATCATATTCTTTTAGAATTATTTAATGTCATATCGTAGTTATGTGAAATAACTTTTTTTTATCCGGATTTCTTGTTTTAAAATAAATAATTATTATACCTAATTTTTGATAGAAAAATGACTTCATATATCAACACACAATAAATTGCTTAACGTAATCATATTATTATTCTAACTTTAGGCTAGTCATGCTTAATGGTTTCATGGTTCCGGTTCCAGTTCTGGAGTTGTTCCAATCGATTCCGGATCAAGTGGAACCGGAACCGGTAGGAACCGGTTTTAACCGGTTCCGGTTCCGAGGCAAAAAACTCGAAACCGGAACAATCCACTACTGAATTCGGTAGTGGATGAACCGGTTCCGAACTGGTTCCAATCGGTTCCGAACCGGTTCTGTATCCAATAATTTTAAATAATATAAATTTTTTCAAATTAATTGGTAAGTAAATCAATTTTCTTTTAAGTGTTTTCAATAAAAAATACATAATGTGAAATATAAAAATAATTGAAACATGAATTCATTAACTATCTAAATTACATCTCGATCTATTAAAATATATTTCGAATATTCTTCATCATCATCGGAACTTGAGCTTACAAATTCATCAATTACTCCATCAGTCCGATTCTTTTTTTCTGCACCAAATCAATCTTGTAAACATGTTAGCATGCCAAGAGTATCTGCATTTAAAAAAAATTAATAATTGTAGTTTGATAATTGCTAATTGCCAATTAAGAAAGCAAATTTTTCCATTTTTAAAGGAATAGAGCCGTTGGTACTTGGTACTAATTGAGGCTCTTTTTACTTTTTTTTTATTTTTTAAAAAAATATATGGTTCCGATTCCGATTCCGGATCCGAAACTTGGAACCAGAACCAGAACCGGTAGGTTCCGATTCAACTTTATCGAACCCACTCCATTCCATTAACTAATGGGTTTGGGGTGGTTCCGGTTCCGATTCCTTCATATTGGTTCCGGTTTGGATTTAATGGGCCGGTTCCGGATCGGTTCCGGGTCGAATCGATCCATTAAACAACCCTACTTTAGGCTATAAACACATATACATTTATTATGGTAATTAAAGAGTAGAATCATAATTTATCTTTTTAATTACAGTTCCAATGTCACACTTAATCCTTTAAACCAAACTTGGTATTATTTATTCATTATTACATTACATCAACTAGTTTAATAATCATATTTTAATATATCCTTTCATAATCTCACCATTCTAAGTAAACGCAATCGAAAGTAACACATAATTCAATTTTATGGTAGTTACTATTTTCTCCTCTAAGGAGATATTGTTGCAATTTGCATAAATAACGTGATAATAATTTTTTTAAAAATTTTGTATATTTTATTATTAATTTATTTAAAAGCATTATTTTAATTAGTGTTTTAATATAATTAATCATAGCTATTAATAATTTAGTTAGTTAATTGTTAATAAATTACCCCATATATTTTAATTTTTGTTACTAAATATAATATAATTGTTTTTTTTTTAAAAATGTGTTCAAGGGCCGAGGCTTCTAACCCAGGGCCCTCATGTTCCGTTTCTCTATTTAACTTTCCAATGGGCCGAAATTAGCAACTCCGGAACTCAGCCACTTATAAAATCTAAAATTTTTGTTTTTTGTTTTATGTATTATGCATAAATTTTTGGAACGAACCGATACGAGATCCCAAATCCTTTCCCTTTCTACATCTCCATAACTGTAGCTGTCAGCCCGGAGCTACATTAACTGGCGCGGTTCTGTACTCATCCGATTCTAGGTCATCGTAGCCCTTGGCTTCCCAAATACGTAAGTTATATTATTTTGATTTGTTGGATTTCTTAAAGAAAAAGAATAATCACGAATTTTTATCTTCTGTTTTGAATTTTTTGTTTATAAAAAAAAAACAGACAGTTCGATAACATTCTTCCAAACAGAGCTTCGGTGCTTGTATTTTTTTAACAATATTAGTATGTTAAATTTATCACAATTACTATTATATCGTGAATAAATGAAGGCCACGAATTATTACCAAGAACCAGCGGGCTTTTTTTAAAAAACTAAGGTGAATGAAAAACATTTTAAAAAATAATGTGTCTGTGGGGCGTTTGCAAAAATACCGTAAAACGCGGTTGCGGTGCACGGACGCTCGAGGGTCCGCTCTTAACAAGAGCGGACGCTGTATTTAAAAAAAAAAAAAATAGCGTAGCGTCCGCTCTTACAAAGAGAGGACGCTGAAGTTTTAAAAAAAAAAAATTAACACGGAGTGTCCGCTACTGGCAGTAGCGGACGCTCGACAATATATAAAAAAAAAATTATATATGTAGCGTCCTGTAATTCTTTCATTACAAGCGTCCGCTACTGGTATTTTTGCAAACATCCCGGAGACACATTATTTTTGCAAATGATTTTCAAATTTACCTTATTTTTAAAAAAAGCCCAAAAAACCGAGGATGAAAGAATATCAGATAACTTTTTTTCAAAAAATATCCCCACCCCGATTCATCTCAGCTCCAAATTTGAGGAGGTTTCTATGCATTATTATTATTATTATTATTATTATTATTATTATTATTCAAATTTAAAACATGCAACATGCAGATTCAACTAATTATATATCAATATATATAAACATTGGGATGATCGAACGCGAGAGCTATGCGGTCCGTGATTGCCAGTCACGGACCTGGGTCCAATCCTAGGGGTGATGCAATATGCAATGCAATCCTATTACAATGCTTCCGGTTATACAGATCTTCGGTCTTCAATATTCTTGATCGCCATTGTCCACCGTCTTCGGATGTCCTCCGACTAAATCTAGTAATTTTACATTTAAATTTACCATGACATACAAGGGATACATTTATCAACTATATATCAAATATATAAATAAACATTGGGATGATCGATCGCGAGAGCTATGCGGTCCGTGGTTGCCAGCCACGGACCTGGGTCCAATCCTAGGGGTAATGCAATATGCAATGCAATCCTATTACAATGCTTCCGGTTTTACAGATCTTCGGTCTTCAATATTCTTGATCGCCATTGTCCACCGTCTTCGGATGTCCTCCGACTAAATCTAGTAATTTTACATTTAAATTTACCATGACATACAAGGGATACATTTATCAAGGGGTGGGAACGGGCCACAAACAGGCCCACTTTAAATGATAATCAATAATATTTACAAACCGAAATCATAAAAACCTATTGCATACACTAACACATTTGGCACGGCTCTCGATCATCCTAATCATGCAGATAATCTAATTAACATGCATAAATTAAATAATCGAATTTTTTATCGCAAAATCATATTTTAATCATAAAATCGCATTTTATAATAAAATCGTATTTTGTCGATAAAAACAAATTTTAATCATCAAAATCATACTTCATTATAAAATCATATTTTACAATTAAAATCACATTTTGCTAATTTTAATTATATCATATTGGGCTTAAAACAACTTTAGGCCCAAAAATCTCAAAATTTAAAAATCTACCAAAACGGGCCCGATATCGAATATCGGCCCAAAAACTTCACGGGCTGCTCGGGACAGGCCCGAACAAAACCCTAGAAGAATTTAGCCGTCACGACATCGCCGGAGCGGCCGGCGGCGGCGACGCCACCACGAATTTTGCGCGCGACAAGCGCGGCTCAATCGCGCCGTGATGCGCCAACCGGTGGCGCAACCATGGGCGAGGCGAGCGACGATCGTGCGCCAACCCGTGGCGCAATTCTACTTTTTTGGCCGGCCACCAACGCGCGATCTTGTGCGGCACAGCGGCGAGGGAGGCGGCAACACTCGGCCGTCCCTTGCGCAACAATTGCGCGGCCTCTTGTGCGACGCAGCGCCCACATCCAGCCGCCAACGACATGCGACGCCGCGCCATGCGCGGCCTGCACTTGCGCGCGACGAAGCGTGCTTCCCGTCTCGTGAGATCAGCGACCACCGCATGCCTCCTTGCGAGAAGGAAGCGCCAGCGTTCGCCTCCCTTGCACGGCCAGCGCGCAAGTCGCGTGGACTCATGCGTGCGAGAGAGAGGGGCGCCGCCGCACGTGGCGGCGGCCGATGGCCATGCCGGAATTTTGGTTAATTCGATCTGAAATTCAAAGGTTAGATACAATAAGGCAATATCATATTGATCAGATCCGAAAACCTGACTCTGATACCACTGTTGGGATGCCGCGGTGGATCCGGGTCACGCCTCCCGGCGAGGCAGCGGAAGAATAAAAACAGTACCGGGAGACGATCAATACAATTCTAATAACATGCTATGACATTCATAGGGCGTTTAAGATTGCTACCTTGCTGGCAACTCGTGCCTGGCTCCGACCAGTTTCTCGAGGAAACCGGCACTTCACGGTAGATTGCGGTAGACTACGTCAATCAGGTCCACGACCGAAGACGGGATTCCTTGTCAGCCTGCACTAGAAGGTCTGACGAGATCGGCGCGGACGGATTCTCCTCGTCAAGATTGGCCGGAACAAATTCCGGCGAAGCGGCGGCGACGGCGGCGAGGCTTTTGAGAGGAGGGGGGCGGCGGCTTCTAAGCTCTAGGGTTAGGGTTGGTGGAGTCTAGTATTAAGTTTTGAAGTGTAGGATTAAGTCTATATTAAATAGACTTAATGATGGGTTTGGATCCGGCCCAACGGGCCCGGGTCCAACGGATGAACATTCCGTTCATCTCCATCACCGAGACTTCATCGTAACTCCGATCGCCGATCAGATCGGACCGATCGACTCAGTTTCAAAAAC